>VNKF01000471.1:0-31673 GCA_008044355.1 Drosophila lacteicornis
ATTTCTTTAGCACGCAGTATATATGTCGGAACGATCGAAATCGGACTACTATATCCTATAGCTGCCATAGGAATGATGGTGAAATTAATGTAAAAAAAATTTTAACTTCTCTGTTTTTCAACGTATTTCTATGAATTTTGAGATATAGCAGTTTTTTATGGTTCTAGAATTACGGTTTTCATTTCATTAAAATCGGACCACTATATCATATAGCTGCCATAGAAGCGATCGGTCGATTTATATGAAAATGTAAAATTCTACATGTAAAATGTAAAATGTACAAAATACGATGTTTTTTCAACATTACTTAAATGGGTCGATTTTCAATGATCCAATTGCAGACTGCAAGGGTATACCAACTTCGGTTTACCGAAGTTAGCTTTCTTTCTCGTTTTTATATGAAGTTTTCCGTTTATGCATTTTTTTCGTTCATCTTAGTACTAGCCTTAAGTATGAACTAAATGGTTCATTCAGATAACTCAAAAACTAAGAGAAGAAATGGACAGACGGAAATGGCTCGACTGTTGATACTGATCAGGAATATATTTTATAAGGTCGTTAATGTCTCTTTCACTGCGTTGAAAACTTCTCACTAAAATTATTATTGCCTCTGCAAGCGTATAAAAAGATAGAAAAATATAGCCGGTAAGAGGAATCTAGACAATTGATTATAAGTTCATACGCTCAAGCAAAAGTAAGATATAGTTAACTAGGCACATATTTTCTAGTGCATTCAGGAATTAACCGAGTTTAAAGAACTCACTTAAAGTGTTATTTTATTTTTTGTCAATTCGATTGCTTGTTGTACGTGAGCCAGCAACTGTCCAAATTCCACCAAAGCTCGTATCCGTTGCGGCAGGAAATACTTTATAAAAAACGGCCAGTGCAGATTTACAGTCAAATTTATGTAAATATAGTCATTCCCATGTTAATTATTAATAGTTGACTATGTGCGACATGTGTAATTAACTTCCTGTTGGGATTCCATTTTGTTCTTTCCGCCGCAGGACGAGAAAAATCAATTGCTAGTCACGAATGTGTGGTTGAAACTGGAGTGGAACGACATGAATCTGCGCTGGAACACCTCCGACTACGGCGGAGTTAAGGATCTGCGCATACCGCCTCACCGCATCTGGAAGCCGGACGTGCTGATGTACAATAGTGCCGATGAGGGATTCGACGGAACCTACCAGACGAACGTCGTGGTGCGGAACAACGGATCCTGCCTGTACGTGCCGCCGGGAATCTTCAAGTCGACGTGCAAGATCGACATCACGTGGTTCCCCTTCGACGACCAGCGCTGCGAGATGAAGTTCGGCAGCTGGACCTATGACGGATTCCAGGTTTGGTTCAGTCTCCCACCCAAGCAAGGCAACCAGGAAGTACTTAACTTACCGAAAAGAACTCGTAGTTGTTATGCTTGACCGAATTATTCGAGAGTATTTATGATTTATGATTTCCTTGGTTCTCTTTCTGCATTGATTCGATGCGAGTGAGATATTTACATTATTCTCCCCTCTCCCCGAATACCGTATAAAAAGCTGGATTTACAATTACAAGATGAAACTGGCGGTGATATCAGCAGTTACGTGCTCAACGGCGAGTGGGAACTACTGGGTGAGTAAGCCAACGTCGTCCTGGGGCGACAGCCTTCCTCTACATACTTCAACATCCAAACCCAGACTCTGAGCAGGCGGTCTCCCGCTCTTCAGCAGATAAAAATTGAGAAATTACCTCGTATACGCTCCCGGTTGGGTGTGTGTGGAAGTGGAAGTAGAAATGGAAATGCAAAAGCAAAAGCAAAAGCAAAAGCAAAAGCAAACGCGAGGTAGAGCTAACACTGCTCTCCTCTCCAGTGGCGAAGAGACAATAAAAACTCCTCCAACCTCCAACTCGCACCTCCTTCGCGGAGTTGCCGGCCTTGCGGCTGATTTATAGCATACTTTTGTGTGGCCCGGAGAGGGACACACCACGTACACACAGATATACAACTTCTCTCTCTATCTCTCGCTCGCTCTATCTCTTACTTACTCTCTTTCACTCTTGAGCAGGGTTCAAGCTGCGAACTAAAGTTCCGAACTCGTTCCGTTCGAAACTCCGACTGTTTGCCCATCGATATGTGATTGAAACCAGCGTTGGGCAGCCAACATTTTCAATCATCTAGAGATGGAAGAGTTACATCACTGCTATTTGATACTGTTCTTTATATGTACTTGATTCATTCAATTTCGAGGTCAATGAATACGGAATTAAGTAAGGCACTCAATGAACCCTGTTGTAATCCCACCCAATTACTCAAATACTTTCGTACTCCACCCAAATCACACGCTTATCCAGTGTTCTCCCACTCACTCTAATTTCAAAACAAGACAACCACATCAATCGCAAAAATTTTCTTGGGCGCTTTAACTTCTTAAGTCCGAAATAGCCGCGTAAACATTTCGTTTACTCTCAGTAAAAGGTCTGCTTGGCGGAGCATACCTTCGGGCACCAAGACCGACCGAGGTATGCTGCTCCAACCGCAGGCACCACTAAGTTATTAACCCGATCAAGAGGTAAGGCCTGGCCCTTGTATGCAACTACTTTAGACTATTTTTTCCGGAATCTTCGAACCTCTTTCTTAATCGAAGCTAATGGCATGTGGATAGCAATACGATAAGAAATTAACTGAATGCTCAATAGAAAATGCTTAAATGCTTATCCCGTATATAAACCGTCTCAGCATACTAAGATAGACCCGGATTGAGGGATACCTATCAGTAGCCAGAACAATCTAACAAGCTTGTCTTGTTTTTATTGACTTTTCGTTGTCTTTTTTCGAAATTACTAAGATGGATATATGTATATAGAAAAGTAAGCTTGAAGTAAAAAAACGAACTGTGGTGTAAAATAACTGTTATAAGTATATATCTTAGGGAAACCAAACATATTCGTAATTGAGTTAGTTGCTAAATTCTCATAGAAACTATAATCCCGAAGAATCCAACCGCAACCGTGTGCTGACTAAAGAGAACGGGGAAAATAAAATACTTTTACCCTTTCGACGGGCTTAGGACCATGCACCAAAACCAATTAAGAAATTTAAAGACAAATACTTGTGCATCCACACATCTACATACATGCACTATAAATTAGTGCCCATGCGGACATGGAAAGTTTTCAACTCAACACTGACCACAAAAGTGCAAAAGAAAAATTTGTTGAACAAATTCTAGTTTCATTTCGCAACTCCCTTAGTTATCCCTGGCATTCGGGCTTAAGTGTTTCTTTTTTTGTCTGAACGTAGTTTTCAGAAAAACTTTCAAAGTTTTTCCCCGGTTTTCTTCTTATATGTATCCCTTCTGTTCTTTTTTTCAATACGCATTTGCGGCTTCCTTTTTCTCCGCCAGCTTATGCAAATTATTTTGAGAGTCCAAAGTGCTCCCCGAGCAAGTAAACTGCCGGTGGACTAGGATGTGGAAATTCGAGAAGGTTCCTTAAATGTAGGTGGGTCATTTTTAAAAACGCAACCAAGCCTTCTGCTCCGCCTCTGGTAATCCGCCTGGTAATCTGGGAGTAAGTTGAGCAAATAATTCAGCTAGAAGTTTTGTTGTCCGCCAATCTCCCGCCCGCGCTTTTTGCGCAAAAGTTTTTATTGCGAATATGCTCGCGAGCCAGTCGGGAAAGGACGAAGGGAGAGGCAATTAGTAGGCTGTTTGCGGAAAGGGTTTCAGGCTTTTGAAAGGATGCACTTTTCAATTGGAGATGACGCAGCTTAACAGGGATAGGGAAAAGTTTTTATCAGTTTGATCTTCTTAAGACTATGGTTTTATAAAGCGGAATTTAATTAGAGACACTATTTATTTATTATGGTGCAATTTTAGGTAAGAACTATTTAATTCATTGCGTTAAAAAGGCTTGAAATACTTAAAGCTTTTAATCAAAACGTGATGGTTGATGATAGAACTTTAGATGTACAGCCCAAAAATCATGTTCACACCACTCCACCCTAAAACTATTTAACCTGATTTTGTATATGTATATGCATACTTGAACAAACCGCAAGGAAATTTCTTATCTCTACATAAATTTTCTACAACGTGCTTACATTTGGAAAGCGAAGTGCATAAAAACTTTTCCGTAGTAAATTGCTCGGCTTGACTCTACTCTGCTCTGCTCTTACTTAACTTTACTTACAATTAGTTGCCTAGACAAATAAAACTCTTTTCGAACTAAGTTTACACTGAACTAAACATTACCAAGGCATGCACACCCACACTGCACACCCACACACCCCATACTTCCCACATGCATACGAGTATCTCCCCAATGCCATCCAACCCAACCATCCATATTGAGAACTGTAAATGGCAATAATGCTTCAATTACACTACCAGCCACTCTAGTCTTGATCTGCTCTGCTCTGTTACCAAACACGCTTGTACCAATCTACCCCTTACTTAACTTAACCCTCGTAAAACGCTCTGAATCTGAAGAATACTATATGCCAAGTACTGCGTACTAAGTAAAGACTGCCAGAGATACCATACATATATCTCACAGAAACAATAATACCGACCTCGAGATTAATCCCGTCTAGAATCTTGCGTAACGACTCTCTGTGTTCAATTGAACCACCGCAGGTGTGCCTGGCAAGCGTAACGAGATCTATTACAACTGCTGCCCGGAACCCTATATAGACATAACCTTCGCCATCATCATCCGCCGCCGGACGCTCTACTATTTCTTCAACCTGATCATACCCTGCGTACTGATTGCCTCGATGGCGCTCCTCGGATTCACCCTGCCCCCGGATTCGGGTGAAAAACTATCGCTGGGTAAGTAAACGGTATGGTATGGTAGTGGTGCCACTAACTAGGCGCGCAAGGGGATGTGGCGCCGAGTGAGCTACATTAATTTGAAACCACTTACGCAGCACAAATACTCGTGCTCAAGGAAGCCGAAGCAGGGGAAGGGCGCCCACACATGCAAACAGCTTAAGAGGCGCTTCGAAAAGTATTTGCCAAGTACTTTTTAAATAATAACAGCCTCGTCGGCGGCGCTGGCAGCGAATTTCAAATTAGATGCCTTCCATAATGGTGTTGATGAGAATAAGCCCTTGGCGGGTAGCAGCTCCTTGGCCGACCGACCGACGAATAGACTGGCATAGCACATTACCCCTTATTGCCATCGTTAGCCATGCCTGATGACGACACCACAGACTCGGCACTGGTAAACAATCTATTGAACTTTTAGTGCCGGCATGGCTGAGTAGTGAAAAGTGCTCAACGAGTCGGGCGCAGGGAATGCTTCTGGCAATCCTCGCCCAAAGTGCGCTGTCTTTCAATTGACAAGACTGGGCACACACCACTGAAATAGAAATAAATGACTGGCAAGTGGGTGCTGCAAAATGCAGAGCTAAGACCTGGTTAAAAGCTGAAAAAGAGGCGGCAGGAGTTTCTCCCTTGTCAGTATTAGTTGCAAAGATGTCGATTAGTATTTCGAGGATATCGAGAAGCAAAGACATTTTAGTACCAAGATGTAGCGGAAAATTGCTTGCATACTGCAACTCAAATGTATGGACGTTATGCATCTTGTTATTGAAAACTACTTTATCGGACCAGCAATTATTCAGCAATAAATAGTAAAAGATCTCCAGTTTAGTGAAAGGTTAAATCAAACGAATCCAAATAATAATTTTGTTTTTCAAATGTCCGTAAAAATACCTCAAGGCTTTAAAATTATAATTTTAAATCATATAATACTGGCTATAAATGGTACCTAGTAGGATTTTGGTGAGGTAGATCGCTGCTCTGCTAGAAAAAGGATCGGTACACACATTAAGCGCACCACCCTACATTCAGCTGGAATCCATAAATGATAAGCCTCGTAAGCGTACCAATTTAACTCATAACTTAATGGAGTCTCCTCATCTGATATATAGGTGTTACCATCTTGCTCTCGCTGACCGTGTTCCTCAATATGGTTGCCGAGACAATGCCGGCCACATCCGATGCAGTGCCATTGTTGGGTAAGATCATTTTGTTTACCAGTAGTATTCGATAATAGTAGAGCTTCTTGTTACTGTGTACCTATTCCTATATCATGTTATCGCTGTGTATACCTATTGTCCTTGAGTTCATGTTTTCTTTAGTTCAATACATAGAATAATCATTTATCCTGTGGTACTCTCATATGTATATCTAAGTACCCGTTTATCAATATTTCTAACGTTGCAATTGCAAAACCACTTAATAGATGCATTTCTAAAATGATTTTAAAATCAAAATAAAATCCGATGATTTTATAATATTAAAACCTTGACACACAACTAAAAACTCGAACGAAATCAAATTGATTTTGCAGCATCCTTGTTCCATGAAATATTTCTTTGGCAGCATAGTCAAATGTTGTTCACTAATAGTTGGCTATGAAGCTTTAAAGAGAAAACAAGCTGATGCATCCAAAAATAAAAAACAAACTCCAATATTATGTAGAGAATGAAAAATAATTAATCATAAATAGAAGGGCATATAAATGTTGATATTAAACCTTAAATATATTGCCAAACAAAGCTAAATATAATAAATATACCTTTTATCTATGTGAACCTTATCAACGACAAGTGCTCAATATATATGTAAACTTAACACACGAGTTGGTTTGAAAAATGCACACATATTTGACAACGAGTTTCTTGCACGTTATAAATATTCTTTGTTTCGGTTGTCAAAATATAAGTAAAATTATTATAACTATGGTAGGGGTGTTCCTTGACAATACTAATATTAATCTAATAGATAAACTACAGATAATTACAAGCAATAAGTTTGGTTGGAAGCAATTGAGTTTCCTAATAGTAGTCTGGATTAAGATACAACATTTTCGGGCCGGACTTCCTTTACTTATAGTCCCATAGATTTTATCTGAAACATTTCAAAGAAATTATTGTCGTTTAATTATACTACCAGCTATATTTATTTATCTTTTAATAGTAAAATTAAAAAAAAAAACAATTGTTATGCTTAATAATTACTAGGTTGTCAGTAGAAAAAATTAGCAGAGAGGAACAGCTCCACCATAGCAGCATATGATAATAAAGCAAAATGCAACCAATCGACACAAATTAATTATTTCCATAATATGTTTAGTCAAAATTATTCAATCTCTGAATTGGTAAATTCTGTCTCAAAAAAACCATTACAAAATTAAATATAATCTTCTTAAAATTATCTCATTCCGTTCTTGGCGTACACTTTTCGGTGTTTAATTTCTATGTATATGTAACCTTTTTCTGAAACGTAACAGTTAACGTTAAATTCGTGTGTGTGTGCTTTAACAAAGAAAATAAACCTATATGTTTTTTTTTCTCTCAAGAATAACATTTGCTATGCCTTTTTAAAATGAAAAATAACAACCTAACCGAAGATTTTCGCATTTAATGAACTAACTAAAATATTTTGTACATATTTCTTGCCTTTTCTTTCTTTCAAACAAACTATGTACCTTCCGCAATAATGATATGTGCTCTCAAAATGCATATAATTCAAAACCAAACCAAAACCGTACACTATGAATGAATTCCGAACTATGAAATATGCGTAACCCCGAACGAACTAACACAACAACAAATACCAATACCAATCCAACATAATAAAATAAAAACAATAACCCAATGTCACACGCACACAAAAACAATCACAATTTATTCACACACTCAACATAATTAATATATATTCCATATATATATATATATATATATATTGACAACACGCCCAACCAACCAACAGGTACATATTTCAATTGCATAATGTTTATGGTAGCTTCATCCGTTGTGTCAACGATTTTAATATTAAATTATCATCATCGAAATGCTGATACGCACGAAATGTCCGAATGGGTAAGTTGCAAATAGGTCAACCCAACAACCATCTCAAACAACTACAGCAACCAACAAAACTCTCTCCAACCAACCAACCAACCAACCCGATATCAAAATAAGAAACAACTGCAAAGCGACCATCACTCATCATTTATAGCTTCAGCTAATGTTCAGTGGCCGCAGAACTGCAGCTCAGGGGGAGTCCCCTTTGTCCTGGCCCCCTCTTTTATTACCGAATGTTGGATGGAATCCCCTCCAAACCACTCTCCACATCCCTCTCCTGCTGCGCGTTGTGTGGCCATTGTCGCATAGAATTAGCACTTTTCATCCGATTTATATCCGAAAGGAGACAAAAAAATTTTAAATTGTTTGCGAGAATCGAGCAAATATAACTTATGTGTTATCTAGCGAAATGTTTTTGTGTAAGCTATTTTCCCATGGTTTGGTTGCTTATTGTAATTTGTGTTGTATTTGTTTATTGTAAAAACGAAATTTTAAAACATAGAAAATAAACATTTAATTCTTTTAATGCTGATAAAAGTATGCTTTAGCTTCAATAAAAACAAGATGGAAAGGTTTCTTTGTGAAGCCGAAGATTGAATACCCTTGCAGTTGTTCATATAGCATCTATAGGACATAGACGATCGAACTCGAATAAATTAATATGAAAACACAGATTTTTTTCCGATTTTCCTAGAGTGTTATATACGCTTACCGATTGCACTAATGACAAATCCGATTTTTATAAAATTATTTTAACATTGTAAAAAATTATATTTATTTAATGGTTAGTTCGAGTTAAGTTATGAAGTCATGTAAAATTTATGTAATTCATTTTCCGCGCAGTCCTATTGTCTCTATATATCCGATTTTAATACAATTAAAACCTGGTTTCTGTATTCATAAAATTTATCCATGTTCCGCAGTTAATGCAAATCTTTATTTTATTATTTCGATGACATCTATATGATATAGTCGTCCAATCCGGTCCGCTCCGACTTATATACTAAATCCAACTTAAAGAACACGATTTTGAGTGTTTCATTCAGATATCTCTTAATCTGAGAGTCCGTACGGACTTACTGAACTGTTGATGCCGATCAAGAATATATACATATAGACTTGATCGGAAATGACTTCGTTAAAGACGTCTGACTAAAATTATAAAATCCTCTGCAAGGGTATACAAAATCAATTTGGATGAATATCTAACTGTTCCGAGAGGAGCTTTCAGTAGGTCTACCTTTTGAACGTAAATATAAAATAGATTAATATCCAACAAATTTCTTTCATTAAATAATACATATTTGTCTGCTTCCCGAAAAACAAAAGAAAAAAAAAAACATCGATCAAACGCGTTTTATTAATGCTCAAATCAATTTCATTTAAGTATTCAAAGTCCGCGAAGAAATACTCAGCATATTTATCTTCACCGAACCTCAGTATCCAGTCAGTTCCAAAATACAGTCATGCCAACAAAAAACTCACTACTAGGCGTACGTTTCATACTTGCACTGTCAGCGCGCCTATAACTCCATGAAATAATAAGATCATTACTAAAAGATAACTAAGATCGCATTTGCAAATAGTTGCACAAATAAGTGTTGTTTGTTATCCTTTTAATTGTTATTATTGTTGATGTTGTCGTGCATTTCTGTTTCATACAAAAAAACAACCGATTTATGTTGTTCGGTTTTCGATTGGTTTGTATTAGTTGGTGATGCCTACTTAGAGGCGCTTATGCAAGCTGCAATTTTATTTTTCCCATTTGATTTCGTTAGAATGCATAACTGTATCTGCAATTTAGCCGAAAACCAAAGCCAAGCCAAAACGAAAATGAAAAAAATGTCAGTTGAGTTGAGCTCCACGTATTCCCTGTGTGTGTGTCCCCAAAATCGTAAATCCAAAGAACCAGAAAACGTAATAAAGCGGAGCGAAGGCGACAGCGAAAGTGAAAGAGGAGTGAAAGGGGAGTGCTGACCCGAAATGTGACTGACGGATGTACAGAGTACAAAATGAATGTTGTAACTACCAACATGTCTAGCTACTATACGTGTCTACTATAAAATAATTTATGTAATGAAAAATATCGTAATGTTGATGTTGGGCCCATAATTTGAACTTATGTGTATGCAAGCCACAACCTCGATCCCAGCAAGAACCCCCCAACCCGAAATTATCCAACTAACCAGCAACCCACCAGACCCAACCCTTTTTGCTCGTTGCACACACGCTTTTGAATTTGCATCCAACGTGGAAAGTCCTAAGAACTAAAAACAGACCGAAACGGGCAAAGCCAAAGGAATTTTCCCATTAAGTACTATGTAATATCAAGTGTTGGTGTACGAAGATCTGTAAATGGTACTCCCGTATCTATTTTCCTTGTCAGTCATTCTTTTCTGTATAAGTACTAGTGTTTTTATTAATTTAACTCTGTACATAGTCTCTATGTGTGTACCAAAGTCGTTTTGGTTGTCGTGTGTGTCTGAATGCAAATTTGTTTTCTAAGTTAGTTAAGGATTGGCGTAATCAGAACAGGAAAGTTCGGTAGCTTAGAAGAAAGGAGAGGAAGCGTAAAATTAGGAGAAAGCAAGGAGTAATGATTAATTATATTGATATGATATAAATACAAATTACAGGCATTTTTTTCAGATTCAGACAAATTACATTGAGTTTTTATTACTCTCATTAAACATCAGACTCTACTTATTGTTGATATTCATAACTATAACGGAAACCTTTCCTGCCAAGTCTGCTCCACGACTGTCAAGTGGAAAGCAATTTCCGAACATTATTGCAATCGCCTGCAAGTGCATAATGAAAAGTTTCGCCAGAAAAGTAACGAAAAATCGAGAATAAGGGCAGCCCAGTCGAAGTCGATTGGCTTTTAAGGAGCCGCCGCCACTCGCATGACAAGTTTTGTATGGTGTCGTAAGAATGGGAAAGCGCCACCCCAAGCGACCCTCGATATACCCGTACAATTGAATTTGGATCACGTGGAGGGGAAAGCCGAGCCGAGAAATCGAGTACACACAAAGTAACCGGAAAGCCGGGGCCTCGACAGTTGCCCCAGTTCTGAGTTGTCCTGATACGGCCCCGAAAATTGAGCCAATTGGAGGGCAGGTGCATTAGAAATGTGCATGCCCAAGGAGTCATCTCCGCAGTCCTTCCTCCATCCGAATCCGACACTTGATTTGGCCACCAGAAAGGGTGGCTGCCGCCGCTGAAATTTTGCCCCGCCTTCCTCGCCCGCCCCCGTGTGATAACAACAAATCAATTTGCACGAAATTTGCACAAAGAAGGAGGGGAGCGGACCCATTGATATGGATAAGGCAAATGCCAGTTGCTCGATTGCAATGGTTAACTTTGCATTTGGCTTGCACACCACGTTCTGAAGCGCATTTCGTTCCATGTAAGCTTCTCGGTTGTTGACAAATAAAAAAAAACGCCTGCTAGGAGCAGAAGAGGAGGTCAGGAGGACGAGAGAACGACAGGACTAAATTTTCAGCCAAACTGCAAGCGTGGTTGCCAACTAAGAGCGTCGGTTCTCAGATCCGCAACTACATGGATGCCGGGTCGCGGTGGAGGAGTGGAGGACTTCACACCGAAGCCTGGGGATAAGCAGCAGCAAGGGAGCGAAGCATGTCCTGACTATCGATTGGAGTGGTTTTTTGGTGGGACACTTTTTCGTTGCCGAGCGGGAATTCTGCTCGAGCAGTCGACCAGTTAGCCAACCAGTTGGCTGGCAATGATGTCTGAATCACAGAACCTTGAAGAACTGAGGCTAATCTGATAAAGAAAATATATTGACATGTTACCTTATAGCTAAATCGAGAGATGTCATAGACACATATCAACACCAAAAAGGCTAGT
Organism: Drosophila lacteicornis; assembly: GCA_008044355.1. Classification (NCBI taxonomy): domain Eukaryota; kingdom Metazoa; phylum Arthropoda; class Insecta; order Diptera; family Drosophilidae; genus Drosophila; species Drosophila lacteicornis. Next base: position 11,735 of record VNKF01000471.1, read on the forward strand.
AACGGAGGTCGAAGCTGAAACGATTAATGAGGACTATTCCTGGACATTATTGGAAATTGAAGGCTGGCTATTAAGTTTAAGCTAAAATTCCGCTAGAAATGCGCTAAAATTTGCATAAACGAATGTAGGCTGAGCATCATATATGTTCTGAATTGTTGCAAAATATTTTGGTTGGTGTTTTTTTAGAGAATTTATCGAGCTAAGTAAGTGCCTCGAGTATTAGGTAACCTATCAATAGTTTGAGTTAGTGGAGCATCAACCACAAAAATTAGAGACTGCAGGGCTTAACAGCTTGAGGGCTTGGGCTAGCTACCACCATCTGAACGATGTTTGTTACTGTTATTCCTAGCGATGTGTCTGTGTGTTTGTGTTCGTGCTCTATATGTGCATTACGTGTTGTACTGTATTTGTATTGTAGATCATAAATTTTGCATGCACCGTAGCTATAAATAAGGAGGGACCATGGCGAAATGCGAACTCACTCCATTTGTGGCACCCGAAGCCACAGATATCCGTACACCCACACACCCGTATACACACGTATACACATTATTATGGCTAAGTGTAATAACAAATCACCCAGCACACTGACACACTGACAAACACTGTCCGCCGGAGAGCACCAACGTGTTGCTCTCTCTCCGGGATGCGCTCCGAACAGTGTTGCCTTAGTTGTAATCAAAATCGAATATAAATCATACTCGCGGCCATCTGTCTGTGTGTGGGGTCCGTTCATGCAAAATAGCCATAAATCGTGAGATTTCCACAAGTTTGCGGACCCTCACACCCAGACAGAGGCCAGACCAGATCATCAGCAACCACACGAACCTGTAACACACGCAATTGGAGCATATATACATCAAATTTGATTTTTGATGCCTCGTTCCACTAAACGTTTCAATTTCGCCACCTGCCGTTAGATTCGCATCGTGTTTTTGTGCTGGCTGCCATGGATCCTGCGAATGAGTCGACCGGGGCGACCGTTGATCCTGGAGTTTCCGACCACGCCCTGCTCGGATACGTCGTCCGAGCGAAAGCATCAGATCCTCTCCGACGTTGAGCTGAAAGAGCGGTATTTAACAATCAACATAAGAGCATAAAAAAATTAAAAACAATTTTAATTGTTGCTAACAGTTTTAATTGGGTAAATCACATTCAAAGTTTTAAAGAATCCTTGAAGTTTCGAGCCAATTCTATATTTCATGTAATTTTGGATTTTGTATATCTAAAAAAAAGCAGTACTTGGGCGATTTATAAGCATTTAAAGAAATGATTAGTACTTTTATTGTGGTTTTCCCAATGAATAATTTAATTTAAAGAAAGATCGTAAAATCGACTACTATGAAATTATCGATACATATCTAAAATGATCGATATCTTAAATTTTCTATGTGCTGTCGAGGTCTTTTCTTTGGCTTTCTTTGAGTGTGAAAGCGAAAGAGGGAACTGTTCGAGTTAGTATTCCATATTGGCATTGAGTACTAAAGCTGCTTTTCTTCTCCCCAATCGAAGCTCGTCGAAATCACTGCTGGCAAATGTCCTGGACATCGACGATGACTTCCGTCACAACTGCCGCCCCATGACGCCCGGCGGAACACTGCCACACAACCCGGCTTTCTATCGCACGGTTTACGGGTAACGAGTCGCAACTGGCCCCCGGGCCTCGTTGGGGTAACTGAATCTAGCCACTGACGAGCCTCTTTCTCCCGTTCTCGGCCAATTTGGCCCCCTTGCAGACAAGGCGACGATGGCAGCATTGGGCCAATCGGCAGCACCCGAATGCCGGATGCGGTCACTCATCACACGTGCATCAAATCGTCAACAGAATATGAACTAGGTTTAATCTTAAAGGAGATCCGCTTTATAACTGATCAGGTAAGTTGGTGCCAGGCCGCCATTTTCTCTTGTCAACAGCTAACGCTCACGGAGAGACGCCATGGTGTGTGGTTAAAATCACATTTATACATTTATATATTAACCATTACCCCAATAGATACATTGAAGTCCAGAAAAAATAAAACATCCAATCCAATCCAATCACTCTGCATGCCCTTTTAGCACTAAAAATCTAGTTAGTGACAAAGTTTAATTGCTTTATCTTTTTCTCCCCCATTTAACTCGCTTTCTATCTCTGATTAATTGAATAAAAACACAACACTATCAAATCGAATGAACAAACAGCTACGTAAAGATGACGAGTGCAATGACATTGCCAATGATTGGAAATTTGCAGCTATGGTCGTTGACAGACTGTGCCTTATCATATTCACAATGTTCACAATATTAGCCACAATAGCTGTACTACTATCAGCACCACATATTATTGTCTCGTAGCCATATGGGCGAGGTGGTTATTGTTATTGGTTTTATTATAAAATCAATTTGTTAATTATTAAATTAATAACGAAACTTTTTAAGTAACTTAAACCAAACAAAAACATAAAAAATACAAAAAAATAGGAAAACCATGATAAAAAAAACCATTGACTAAATAATAAACAAACAAACAAAATACTAAAAAAAAATCAATATTTGTCTCTAAACACACAATAATTTAAATAAAACTCTAGTTTAAAAAGTCTTTCATTGAAATCAAACTAACACTGAAAGAGACTAAAGCAAACATCATATACTAAAGCGTTAAAAACTAACTAATTCCAATTTTCCTAATTCTATACAAACAAAAAAATCTAAAAATGGTTAATCGAAAATATCCCCTACCTTCCCCGCAAACCCCCACAAGCCAGTATCTATGTTTCTTCCATTAAATATATATATGCATATATGTTTGACAAGCAAGCGAAACGGGTATATTTTCTTTTAGATCTTATATTTTATAGAATAAGCAAGACATTTTCATAAAATAGTCACAAAGGTTTTCGAAACTTTTTTTTTGACAGACCGACAGTATTTCAAAGGCAAAATCCGAAACCCAAAACCCAAAATCCAAAAACATTTTGGAAGACTTCAATTTGTGAGCTTTATAGTAAAAATTGTAGAGAACAGCTTGTCAACATGTAATCGAAATGAGAACCCAACGTTTTTGGATCAACAGAAGGATAACAAAAATTTGTAATCTTCTTCGTCATTGAAGTCAGTCCAGCTATTTGTTCCAAGCAACTTTTTGCTACCAATTAGTACCTAGGTCAGTTAAGAGATTCCGCCACATTTCCCCTATAGACGAAGCTGCATCTCCAAAACAGAACCAAACAACCCTACATATCCTATACTGAGTACATCTAGTTCCCTTTACCAATTTTAATTATAATTTTCGTACGTGGCACCATGATAAACCCAAAACCAAATGCAAAGACTAAAAAGAACCCCTTAACCCTTTAAACTTACCAAAACCAATAGAATAACCAATCTAAATTGGAATTAAGAAAATTCGCTGGTATATAACAGAGAAAATAGAAATAACGATTGCAAGCGTAATTAATGACAACTGAGAAACGGAACGGCAATAGAGAATGAGCCCAGATCGCGATCAGCAAGTGAAATGTATCCGAAGGATTGCATTTCATGTTTACTGGCGCTGCGCGCGGATATGAATTTATCAAATTTGAATGGTTGCGAGCAATAATATCTGCGTGTTGATGAATTGCATGATTTTGGTGATGCAAATGACGATCGATCGAACTATTGCGCGAGGTCAGAGGACAGAGGGCAAGAGTTCGCTCCTTCAGCACATTGAGAACAGCTATTAACAGTCTAACTTTTGGTATTGATTTCCGCATTATCCTCTTTTTGACCAAATACTCAAAGTTAAGAACACTGTACGACACCAGAAGGCAATTCGCAATACAAACCACAATCCAAACCGAACAATCAATTGGAAAGAAATAAAGGCAAACGAAGGAATACAAAATCGAGATATTCCAATAACAATGAACATCACAGGACCCCTGAACACATAACATGCCGGTGCATGGGTAATTATGTGCTGGTTAGATATATAGCGCACAAAACATACTTGATCCTAAGCTACGACAACCGAAACATATAAACCAAAGAGCTTTATACAGATTAATATGATGGGGTCAGTCTGACCGCACTTTCATATATTTGTACCACATACAAACCCTCACCAGACACCCTCACACTCACACAAGATTGCTTACTGACTCTTCTGTCCCAAGAGTGTAGTTTCACAGTATGTTTCTGTCCGCTAACTAGCCAAGCACAAAATTTCCATAACGAAACAAGAAAATACAGAATCAAAATCTTAAAAATTAACACGGCCTGGGAGTTCAATGTAAAAATGTGAAAAAAAATTATGGAGAGCGCCAATCACAATCAAGGGCGACAGAGAGTCGCCCAAGAGACTCCACTACTTGGATCATTGATTATTTGCTGAAGCAACACCCATGGCCAAGAACCGAAGAAAAAGCAAAACAGAGTTTAAAATTTCACACAGACTTTTCTTTCTACACGAAAGCAAAGAAACGTTCGAAATGGAATAAGCTTTTCAATTTTTAAGTTACAGTTATTCTGCTTCTAATTGTAAATCTTGTGCAATGTAAACAATCAGAATTTTTCTTTGAATATAAACAAAATGAACACAGGAATGCAAAAGTAATCCATTAAATACATATACATACATATATGTCACTGTAACAAAATGCGACAAAATTTCAAAGGTAAATAAAATAAATGATTAGCAACTAAACGATGTCATTCAACTTAGACTAGGCTGAGAAATCCTTAAAATATTAAGATTCTATCCAAAGAGCTAAGAAAATGTGAACTCAACAAATCTTGTTAGCAATAGATTTACATACAAGCAATTAATATATTGCGAGGGACGAGATTGAATAAATAGAGGAGAAAATATAAACATTTATAAAAACCATAGTTTTGTATGATTTCAATTAAGACAGCAATTTCAAGCAAAATGTTTATACTGCGATTTTGTAAGCCAATCTATACAATCTTCCGATTAAGCCTATTTATTTTTTATGTATGTTTTATTTTCGGCTCAAATAAGTATAAATAAGGTCTAGCTTTTGATAAACGATTCAAATTGTAAAATAATATGAGAACTTGTTATATTTTAATAAAAGGTGAAATTCTATTTATATTTCGTTACCCACATATAGCTCAAAAACCAATTAAATAAGGAACGAATGAATTTGTGGGAGTTTTTCTTAATCTTTTTGATAAGAATACTTTTTATTTTATATACTTTTCCAACGCGAATGTCAGTGAGAACAATTAACGATAGATTTCAAGGCTAACGCTTAAGAATATATAACAAATTATAATAGAGAACAAAGCAAACAAGCTGCCAGCATGAAAAATAAAAACAATAACTAATTTTAAATATTTTATACATTTCCATCAATTGTGCTTATTTAAAACACAAAAAGAAATCAACAATGGAAACCCAACATAAATAGCTGATGGCAGTTTTCAAATAGCAACCAATAACTGGATTATGTTCAACATTCAATTAGCTGAAGTTGAACACAAGTTTTCATATAAGCAATTTTTAAAGAAAAATGTCACCACAAGGTAAACAAATATATAGCAAATAGAGAGGCTCTAAGGGCTGGATTAACTTAATGGACAACATTAGTCACAGCCATGATTGAGATTAATACAAGCAACGTTCTAGTGCATAATAAGACAGTATGGGAAATAATTTTTCGTAAGCCATCACGACCACAATGTATACATATACTTGTATATTTACGTGAATATATATGTGCATATACATATACTTCTTTTACAAGTACAAACAAGTATATATATATAAATATATATATTATGGGATGCATAAATGATAAAATAAAATGATGAAACTTTTTCCTACAACTAGTTGCATTTAAATGAATTTTAAAAAATATACATAAAAGTATATATTTCTTAAAAAAAAAGCAAAAAAAAAAAGAAACCAAATCCTTTCTCTATTAAAAACAAAAACAAAGGAAACACACAAAACTTTAAATTAATATTTAATTAGACATTTAACAAGGGTTTAAAGAAAACCAAATCAAGCGAGATGAAATCGTAACCTAGTAAATATTTAAACAAATTAATTTTAAAAAGTAAAAACAAAAAAAAAACACAGAAAATAAAAGAAAAGCGCTGATTTTTTATGTCGTTATTAGTATTTAAATTTAAATAATTGCATATAAAGAAAAAAACAGAATTATATAAAAACGAACACAAAATATATGACATAAAACATTAGAAGAAAATTTAAATTGGTCATTTTGATCAAAATAGTAAATTATAGAAAACAAAAGTAAAAATAAAAATTGAAAGGAAACATTGAAAAACAAGATGGAAACCCGAGTAAAGGGATTGTACAATTTTAATTATTATTCAATAATAAAAATACAAAACAGAAATGATTTGACAGAAATACCAAAAACAAATCAGGTTTTATTCTCATCAATGAATCCCATCCCACACGGAGAGAAGGCTTTGACGATGACGCTGAAGACGGAGGCCAACCCAGTTCACATGCATATATGGAAAGGTAAATTGTGCAAAGCTATAAAAGTATATTATTAGATAGGCTAGGGTTTTGTAATTGAAACCTTACTAAAAATACCTTACTAAAAATGTATATATTTGGAGTCAACGTTCGTAAAAACGTCCATAATATCATATACTCATTGCAAACAACACTGAAAACACTGTAAAAACCAAAGCATAGATTATGTAGTAATCGCAGATGATTAAAGAAAAATATACAATGCTTAATATTTATATTCAAAGTGGTAAAATTTCACATCTGATTTTCAAGAAGTATAAACTTTTGCAAATTTTACTAAAAAAAAAATTCTGATCTCTAGCGCAGTTTGTCAATAACCAGCTGAAATTCAAAATAAACGCCTCTTCCTTCTTTATAATACTTGTATAATAGAAAAAAGCATAAAAAACAAAAACATTACATCCAGCTAGCCAGTCATGTGATTTTAGCGTCATAAAGCTAAAGGAATGCTGCGTGTATGTATGAACAGCTATTACGTTTTTTGGTCCACTTTTGGAAAATTACAAGTCCAAGAAATGTTCTCCTTTATCCCAACATTTCGGCATGATATCTTTATACCCTTCTATTAATTTCTAATGTCCACTTAAAAAATCTTACTTTTTTTAATTCAAATATATATTTATATCTAGTCAGATCTGCTTATTTAGTACTCGTGCACACCTTTTTAATCATTTGCCTTAGCATGTTATACATTTCGTATTAAAAAGTATAAAAATCTTATCGACTAAAAGGTGAATATTTTCTCTACCCATTCTCATGATTGCGAACCATATTGGGAGCGACATTCGGTGAGTTATTGAAATACATACATCCCAGTTCAATATTTAATTTATTAATTCTTTTCTTTAAGGATACAAGGGCAACGACAACAAGGATTAAACCTTTTTTGTTTCTAAAAATATAAAACATTCCAGTTTTACTTTTTCTTAAAAATTGTACAACTTCAGTTCCTTTAATTATATTATAAGAAAAATAAAGTTTATAATGTACCGTAAATTCATTGAGTTGTTTAAATACCTAAATACCTAATACCCTATTTACATTAACGTAAGTAACTTATCGAGTTAACTCAACAACGCGGAATGAACATTTAGACCGGACAAACTCGAGTTATTTGTCTATTTTGTTTGAGAAAAAATTAACGAAAATGACAACAGATTAAACAACTACGACGGTTTTATATTATCAGCCATAGAGCAACAGAAGGTCGCCATGAAGGTTCATGGATGTGGCCGGTAGCAACCTTCGAGGAATTATAGTATTAGTAGTATATATATAGTATTGTAATGGCAGTGCCTCCTCGAAGCGTTTGGAGTTTTTTCAGTAGCTAATAGTCAGCGATTTCATCTTAATTATTTAATAATTATATCGAATTCAAATAACTACGACTCGGATCGTTTTGGAAGAAGGATGTTGCCAAAGAGTCAGACGAATTTTTTTAGGATAATTTCCGCTTGGAAAGAAGTGTGTTACAGATCCTGGTTTACCGGGCTCCAAATCTCCGAAAGCAAGATAATTCTCTCCGTCTAGCGAATTATTGCCTGCTGCTGCATCCTGGACAATAGCGCGTTACTGATCTATTTCAGGGTTTAATCTTTCCTCTGCTGAAGAATTGCTTTGAACGGACGAGTTGCAATCTCCTTATATATATGGAAGTCCTTGCGAACTCCGGAGAAACCAGCTCGCCCACAGTTCAAAAAGTGTGACAGCTTTTTTGTTGCTCGCTAGTCGAGAGAGTCATGCGACTGACAGAAAAGCGAGTAGGTTTCGATAAAAACTAGAATAAATCAATATGAACGCAACATTGACACAACTTAATTTTTCCCACCACAAGGCCCAATTCAAAACCTGTATAAAAAAAGCCTACGTTTGACTAAAAATTCAAAAACGCAGCCTAGTGTAAATACAATAACAATTCAAAGGTAAAGTTTAAGATCAGATCAATACAACTATTTCAGCCTTCTCTAATAAGTATTTTACTTAGGATTCAAAACTTATTTACTAACTGCTTATTTTCCTAAATTTAATTAAAATGTAAGTTAAATGGAAAGGAAGCTAGCTTCATACATACGTAAAATAATTTAGTTTTAATCTGTTATTTCTTAAAACAACGAAAATCGGCTTATTTGGGACTATCTTTCTTTTGCCAGCTTTAAGATATAGTGATCCGATTCGGGTAAAATTTCAAATGTATGGCTATAATTAAATTAAAGGACCATATATAACGCTATAATCCAATATCCTTAAAAACAATGAGAATCGGGGAAATTTGGGCCCATCCTTTCTATGGCAGTTATATGATATAGAGGTGAGATATAGCCTCTTTCGGCTTGTATATACTTACTAATGGGAATAGAAAGAAAGCTGTCTACAAAGTTTCATTTCGATAGCTCAGTTTGCGTTATAACGGAAAGGCGGACTTACAGACGGACAGTCAAACATAGCAAGATCGACTCGTCGGCTGATGTTGATCAAGTATATACATACTTTATCGGGCGGAGATGCTTCCTTCACTGCGTTGCAAACTTCTGACTAAAATTAGAATACTCAGCAAGGGTCTTGATAAAAATTAACCTTGGCTACAAACATTTATATAAGAAAATAACTTCGGAAATATAGTCACCATTTAATGTATTCGCTAAAGCTGATCAAGGATTAGTCCTCAGTAAAATATAAGCATTTTAAGACAATTGAAGCCAAAACAGAAAAATTGACTAAAAGTGCATATGGAATCGTAGATATCCTTTTGAACTAATGCCCAGTGACGATGGTCAGGTGAAGTAGGACAAAAATAACTTGATATACATTTTTTAATAAAAATGCGACTGCAAATCGGGCATCTTTGTTAAAATGTAAAAAATACGGGCAGTCTGTTCAGCAACGGTGAAGAGGAGGGACGCTTACCTCTCGCACGCATTCAAGATCTTGTAAATCATTAAATATATGAGTTAAACATTTAAACATTGTCAATAAATGCTATCAAAACCATCCTGATGTTGTACCCTTGCATTTTTGACAAATATGAATGCAGAATTCGTGTAAGAGCTTAATTTTACGTTAAGAATGGAATATATGTCGGAGAGTTGGTTAAGTGGTCCATTTGGATTTGGCGCCTAAAGGTGGCAAGTGGATTGCCAATAGGTTGTCATTGGGTGACGTGACATTAGTTGCAGTCGTGGTAAAGTGCGATACAGTTTGTGAAACTGAATGTGTGGATCGGAGACTCACTAATCCGACGTTTGGAGTCCAATCACTTATAATTTTGCATAGAGATGACTGAAAAAGCTTCTGTGGACCCTTTACAGATCCGGGGAGGAACAGATTCCCCGACATATATTTGTTTTACAAAAGGCCCTATGTGCTTATTACATATTGGGTTTTTGTTCTTTTCTGTCATCTTTGGGTCATCATCGAAGTTTAGGTACCCAGACAGAAAAGTTTGATCAGTGGAAAATATAAATTGAAGTTGAAGTTGAGAAGTTGATCAATTCGTTGCAGCCCACGCAGGAAGCATCTAGGAAAGGAGCTCAAAAACTGCCACGGTGCAAGGAGCATTTAAACCTTTCGGTTTTCCCTAAATCTTGATAATAATTAAGGCAGAAAGACGTTAAAGGTTTTTAAATATTAAAAAAATATATATATCATAAAATCTATTACTTTAACCACTAGACAAAAAATCTATTGAAATTTTGCTTCACTTAATAAATTTAATATCCCCTTTTCCACAGACCTGCAATGCCACAAAAAGCTCCGCCGAATTGTTAACAAGTAGGAAAACTACAGTCGAGTGTGGGATACCCGGTACCTAAAGCATTGTGGGTGAAATTAAAACGCACACGTACATGGAAAAAAGAAAATGTTGACAAATGTAGCTAGGTACATGTTGAGCAACACCCATTGGTGCTGCATATACAGAAACTTTATTGTTTAATAATTTCTATGATAATTATCATCAGATTTTTCTAAAAATTGTAGAGCACGTCCGCACAAATGTATTTTCTCCAATCTTTAAATCACGATTATAGCTCAGTTATACGTTTTTCAAGATTTTCGATAGCGGAAGTTGGCATGACAAATTTTTTGACCAAATTGATCTGCGAGCAGCAGTCACCAACATTAGTAGTTCTAGCACGTATAGTCTCTGAGATCTGTAGTTTCATTCTAGCAGACAGACATGGCTTTATCGACTCGGGTGGTGATGCTATATAAGACAAGTATGAAAGCTACAGTCGAGGGTGACCGGTAACCAAATCATTGTCGGTGGAATTAAAAAGCACACGGACATGGAAAAAAGGAAATATTGACAAATGAAAATAAATGTTGCTAGAAACATGTTGAGCAACACTCAAAAGAGACAAATGTTGCTAGGAACATGTTAGGCAACACGCACGTGCGCTCTCAACATCTTTCTCTCGCTCTCTTTCTCTCTCTCAAGAAGAAGAGAAGCATACACAGAAACTTTGATGTTTAAAAACTTCAATTTGTATGATCCGATTTTACTCAAATTTTCAGAACACGTCCGAGAATACCTACTTATTTATTTTATCTATTTACTTTAAGCCGAAAATTACGACTATAGCTTACATACCGTTTTTTATGATTCTCGTGGGTGAAAGAAAGCGTGGCAAAATTTTAAGACAAACTTGCTCTGCGTGCAACAAATTCCATTTTGTCACCAAATTTGGTAACTGTATCTCTTATAGTCTCTGAGATGTGTTGTTTTACACGGACAGACAGACGGACAGACGGACATGGCTAAATCGACTAGGCTGGTGACGCTGATCAAGAATAAATATATACTTTATAGGGTCGGACATTTCTCTTTCTGCCTGTTACATACATCCTCGAATGGAACAAAGTTATAATAAACAAAGTTATAAAAAGTGCTAAATTTATTTGTAAAGATTATAATAAGTTAGAGATAAAAAAATGTTAATGTTAATTTTAATTAATTAATCTTGCTAGGAATTTTTGACTAGTTATTGTACTTGCCGCCATAGGAATAATATAATAAATAAAATGAATAAACCCAAGATCAAATCTGAAAGGGTGTGAATACATCTCTGGAATTGTGAAACTTTTTATATATATGTGTGTGTATTTATATATCTAAATGTATATATCTAAATGTATATGCGTACATAAAAATAATAATAATAAATTAAAAAAAAAAAACTTAATGCCAGCCTTATGACGTAGTCGACTTGGAATATGGCTAAAAAATAGCTTATTTGAAAACACCGCTAAGTGGCGGAGGTGGTTTGTGTATCGGATACGTAGCAAATTATGGTCCACAAAGCTGGAAAGATGATGTGACAAAAATTATGGCATCGACCCAAAATAGGTGCCAGAACTGGATAAATCGCGGTGGTTGCTTTTAGCGTACACGTCCTTCATCTGACATTGAAAAGTTTACTTCCGAGAATTTGCTGAATTTTTTCCCCGACTAATCAGTCGTTTCCCAGACAGCGGACAAACGAGAGTGAAAGTGAGCTAAGCGGAAGTAACCATGTCGAAGATTGGAATCAACGGATTTGGCCGTATCGGCCGCCTGGTGCTCCGCGCCGCCATCGACAAGGGCGCCTCCGTGGTGGCCGTCAACGACCCCTTCATCGATGTGAGCTACATGGTCTACCTGTTCAAGTTCGACTCCACCCACGGCCGCTTCAAGGGCACCGTGTCGGCGGAGGACGGCTTCCTGGTGGTCAACGGCCAGAAGATCACCGTGTTCAGCGAGCGGGACCCGGCCAACATCAACTGGGCCAGCGCCGGCGCCGAGTACGTGGTGGAGTCTACTGGAGTGTTCACCACGACGGAGAAGGCCTCCACTCACTTCAAGGGCGGTCCCAAGAAGGTGGTCATCTCGGCCCCCTCGGCCGACGCCCCCATGTTCGTGTGCGGCGTGAACCTGGACGCCTACAGCCCCGACATGAAGGTGGTGTCCAACGCCTCCTGCACAACCAACTGCCTGGCGCCCCTGGCCAAGGTCATTGACGACAACTTCGAGATCGTGGAGGGTTTGATGACCACTGTGCACGCCACCACTGCCACCCAGAAGACCGTCGACGGTCCATCTGGCAAGCTGTGGCGCGACGGACGTGGCGCCGCCCAGAATATCATTCCGGCCTCTACCGGCGCCGCCAAGGCCGTCGGCAAGGTCATCCCTGGCCTCAACGGCAAGCTGACTGGCATGGCCTTCCGCGTGCCCACCGCCAACGTGTCCGTCGTTGATCTGACCGTGCGCCTGGGCAAGGGCGCCAGCTACGACGAGATCAAGGCAAAGGTCCAGGAGGCCGCCAACGGCCCGCTGAAGGGAATTCTCGGCTACACCGACGAGGAGGTTGTCTCCACCGATTTCCTCAGCGACACCCACTCCTCGGTGTTCGACGCCAAGGCCGGCATTTCACTGAACGACAAGTTCGTCAAGCTGATCTCCTGGTACGACAACGAGTTCGGCTATTCCAACCGCGTCATCGACCTGATCAAGTACATGCAGAGCAAGGACTAAGCGCCGCATCCGCAGAACTCGAGTTACATCGCGGAAGCCGGGGAGACACACCACGCACAGCAGAGGTCACCGTTACGTAACTGACAAGGAGCTTTGTCAGCCCTCCCCGGCGAAGCGACACTACGCGCAATACTTTTTCGTTTGTTTCCAAAAGCTACCAGCAACGTTGGGACAATATAAATGCATAGGTCCATACATGTTTATTGTTGTTAAATAAAAAGCTTCACGTCGTTTGTGTGTAGTTGAGCAAAAATTTGATTTGAACGCTATTGTATCAATAAACCAAATGTTACTGCTAAATACAACCGGAATTTTTAAAGAGGGCATGGATTTCTGTGGCAACTTTCAGATATCATGGTTTGTTACAAGAAAATCGTTTCGAAATAATTAACATTAATCCAGTTTATGGATAGAGTTAAAGTAGTGGTTTGTTGGACTTAAATCGCCAATATATATATGTATAAGTACATGTAATGTGCACCGCAAAAAAAGCTTTTTATTGTGTCCGAATTCGGAGCACTTTAAGCGATATACCTACTTAGACATGAAATCACCACCTTAATGATAAAAGTTCACATAAGTTTTCCAAAACAATATTGCATATTTTTTTGAACTTATAAATTGCAATCATATCCATTTTTTAATCAACTTTATTACTTAGTTACTAAACAAGCTTTCTTCTAGCTTATTTTTAATTAATAATGTGACCTTCTTTTAGTTTTCTTTTTAGCCGATGCCGCTACCTTTCCGTTGTCAATTTAGCAGCCCTGGTATTCTAAACAACAGATGGCGGTAGCATCGTTCCGTGTTTCCGTCAAGGTGGCGCTGGATTAAGCTCAAATTCAAAAATTTAAAATTTTTACCAAATAGGAAAGTAAAAGGAAATACACATAAAAACAAATTAACTCATTTCCAAAAACTAAATCTAGTACATTTAAGTTTTCCCAAATTAAGTGCTGAAAAATTTAACAATTTCGTGTGAGGCCAGTGTTGGCAACTGACTGCGGAATGAAACGGAATTTCAAACTAAGTAGCCCGCCATAACGTACAGTTGCTGTTACAAAAGATTTTTTTTATTTAAAAGCGAATTAAATGTTTAGAGGTTTGGGCCCACGACTTCTGGTGTGAATTGAGTTAGCGGTTCATTACAACCCATTGAATGGCACCATATGGAGGTATGGAACTGCCCTTTGCAATATGTATCGAATTTTTGTTTGCTTAAAGCCATTGGTTTTTCTTGCTGTATTTTTTCCGCTCTCGCAAATCAAACAAGTTCGTTTGAATTGATATACATATGAACATGCAGCACTGCAAATTACCAAAAGCAACAACGAGCTCGTTTGTGGTTGTTGTCGCTGTTGAGCTGCTGTTGCGGCATGTTGGGCTGTGCAAAAAAATGCACGCCAAATACCAATCCTCCCCCTATCATATTGATAGGGGTAGCTGCCACCCGGCAAATCAAACTCTTCTATGCCTATGGTTTCCGCCATGCATGGAGTGCGGCTCTCTTTTTTTTCTCGCGAATTTACACATTTTTGTTCGTGAAAAAAATAATTAAAATATACTCTTTTTTTTCCACATTCACCGTTAAACAAAGCGGTTTAAAACCATATATATAACTATGAAATATGTGTATATAGGTGGCTATCACCATGTACATAGAGCGGGTGTCCACCTATTTACCCGCACACAATTTAACACTGCAGCAACAACAACAGCAACAATGCACTTTTGTTGTACATTAAAATTGCCGCCTGTATCTGTGTGAGGTGCTGGTGCGTGTGTCGTGGTGTCATGTAAAGTATATAATTAACGGCACTGCACATATGTGCAAGTGTGCGTGCAACGCTTTCGCGTACATAAGCCTCCCCCCCTGCATTCCTCACTTACCTCATTACATGCGAAGAATACATAAAGTAAATGTCAAAAGCGACACACAGATACTCGCACACGCACACAGCAGCACGTACTTCGCGATGTTGATGCTGTAGCTCTTACTGTTGTTGTTATTGTTGTTGTTGTTGCTGCTGCTGATTGAGTTTGAGTTGATGATGAGTGCAAGTTGCGACCCCTGGCCCTGGCACCCCCTTCCACACAAATCCCCGCCAATCCCCACCCCCTCGGCATCGACCAATGCATCGGCCTACCTCAATATTAGCACGAACACACACAGAGATTGTCCGCTACTCGACCTTACAGAGAAAAATATAAGGATTTAGCTTAGAGAACTTGAGATCTATTCTGCTGGGTTTCAATTGTAATTTTATTTAGCTATATATTTTTGGGTTATGGCTTAATTTCCAAAATAAAATTTTATCGCGAACTTGCCCATTGCAGCACGGCTAGAACACATTGGGAATTATAATTTGGCACTTTTGACTTCTTATAATTTTATTTCAATAGCCCGATCGTTACATCGTTTAGTTTAGTCAATTAATATAATTATTGTTATTAGTAATTAGACACATTAAGTAATTTATGAAAGACATCTCAAATGAAACTAGTTCTAAGATAGCTCCTAAATTTAAGAATTCGCATAGTGATTGCAATTCCAAAGTCCGTTTACTGAGTACAGATGCTGATAAGTTGACCGTTGTACATTATTTTATTGCTCAAGTTGCTGTTTTAAAATAATAGCTACATATGATTTAAAAACAAAAAGCGACACGTGTCACTCATACGTCAGTCGTCTTTATATATATTTTCCATCAATATTACTATTCACTAGACGCAGCACACATTTGATTGATAAAGATCTGCTTATTCTGAGAATTCTAAAACCTTTCTTACATATGAATTGTGATGTGATATAACGAACTTATTCTCTGTGTATGAGTGTATGTATAGGGGTGCATCGGCCACCGCTGTCCGGTTCTTTTGTGACTTCGTGTGCATCTTGGCACAGTCTCCAGTCTCAAGTGGGCAGCACCCATTAACCCCACTGCTCTCCTGCTGTCTTGGCCAACGGACTGCACAATAAGCACAAATTACGAGTACGCATTTCGCCCAAAGGGGGGCCGGGAATAGGGAACAGGGTTGTGGGCGGATGTGCCGGTTACTTAGAAGTTTCAGGGGTTGTCCGTGGGGTCAGAGCCGTCGTTGTCCTTCTTGGGTGTCGTTTCTTCTGGCAAAATTTATGTGCAATTTTAATTTATGCATTTGCCGTCACATTCTGGGCACTGTGTGCTGAATTTAACGAGGTATAATATGAGTACAGGACCGAGGGTGGCGGTACTTGGGAATGTCCTGTGACTTGCACTTGGTTGCGGAATTTTAGGGCAGTTTCTTAGATATGCTTCTGTGTTTGCGCACACAGAAGGATTGATTCTTATGATTGAAGAAAGGAATGAAAAAAAGCTTACTCACATTCTGTTTAATAATAAAAGCTTTTCAATTCTTCCACTGCGGGATTGAGGTCTTGGTTATTTATTGATAATGCCTGCACAAATGCGTTAAGAAATATAATTTAATGTTCTAAATTTTGTTGGCATTTTTTACAAATTTATTTACTGTCTTAAATAAAATCAGATCAACATACGATATATGTGTTAAGTCGGGTAAAACTTATATTACTAACCACTTTTTTCTTATTTTAAGTTGTTTTTTCCCTGCCTTTCTTTTTTTTGCTGAGAAATTCACAGATTTGTAAATGGTGTATTGACTACTTTTATACCCGGTATGGATAGCTAATTGCCAATCGAAAATATCTTGATCAGCATCACCAGGCGGGTTGATTTACCCGTACCCGTTTCTCAGTCTGTCAAACTGTCTCATAAAACAACAGATATCATAGATATCATAGAAACTAGAGCTACAACATTTGGTGACAACATTCTTATCTTGTGGATCAATCACCAATACAAATATTGAAAAACGTATTCAATCAAGGCTAAAAACCTTATATAATTGCACGGTATTATAATATTAACCAAAACTCTGGAACGCAGTGAATGAAGTCTCCTGTCTGTCTGTCCGTCAGATACTATGCAAAATAGTCTGTAAGCTATCGGGTTGAAACTTGCAGAATAGTATTATATCTATGGCAGTAGTATATATGTCGGAACAGACGAAATCGGCCCACTATATCTTAAAGCTGTCGTAGAAACGATCGGGCCAAGTTTTCCGATTTTCATTGTTTTTATAGATGTCGGATTTAAACTTAATATATGATTTTTTATTTTAAGCACAACATAGTCAGTCACACTTAACTGTAACTTTCCTACTTGTTATACCCTAATAAGTGCGACAAGGCCTGAAATTTGTGTAATGGAGGGACTTGACTTTTTAGGTAATTTGGGAACTTAAAAAATGTCCATTATGGTGTAAATTTAAGGTAACGCGTCTCCTTAAACGGTCTAATGTTTCACGCATAAAAGTAGGCAATATGAAATTTATATATATTTTTTTTGTTAAACTATATTATAATTTTTTAAGTAGCACAACCACTTAAAATAATAATATTGTATGCAAAAATGCTTACAGAACTGTTGCAGTAGATCTTTGGTACTTCTGTTTCAGCACAAACATTGCGAGCAACAGCCACTCAATGCAAGGGAAGTTGGGAGAGAGAAAATTAATGTGTTTCTTTAAAAGATAAAATCCAACTAAACCTTTTAAATTGAAAACCTGTTACCGCCTGGCATCAAAATTTATAATTTATAAATAATTATGCCCGGTACAAGGGTATTATAAGTTAGTGCCAATCGAGAATGTATGTAACAGGCAGAATGAGAAATGCCCGACCCTATAAAGTATATATATTCTTGATCAGCGTCACCTGCCGAATCGATTTAGCCATGTCCGTCTGTCTGTCCGTGTGGAACAACAGATCTCAGAGACTATAGTTGTAGTAGTATAGTTAGAGATGCAGTTACAAAATTTGGTGACAACAATCGAATCTGTTGCACGCAGATCAAGTTTGTTTTAAAATTTGGCCACTTCCACTTTTTGTGTATGCTTCTTCTTCTTCTATGTTGAGAGCGGCATTCCGTGTTGCTCAATATATCTTTATCAACATTTGTCTTTTTGGGGTGTTGCTCAACATGTTTCTAGCAACATTTGTCTTCATTTGTCAACAATTTCTTTTTCCATATCTGGAAAACCAATGCTTTGGGTACCGGGTATCTCACAGTCGGTCATACTCGACTGAAGCTTTTCTTCTTGTTATTAAATTAATTTAAAGCGTTTTTAAAATTTTAGGAATAATAGGCTTTTGTCTAGATAAAATCTGAACTATACATTCCTTAAATCTAGTAACCCATTGCCTAACAATTTATTTTTATATATTTTAAGTCATGCGCTACCTTGCCTAAGTCCACAATTTTTCTGGGTGAGAGGTCGCTAAAGTAAGTCCCGATTCATTCACTTGATTAAAAACGTAATCGAAAGATTCAATTTAAATTTTTGTGTGTGCTCTCTTTCCCTTTTTAAAGCTTTGCCTGCAATGTACAAGCAAGAGAGCATGAGAAAAGTGGTTTTTTGTGGCACTCCCTTCTTATACAATTAAACGGAATCACAAGAGAACAAAAAACCCGATATAATACAAGAGAGGCGGCTATTCTAAGTTTCAACTCGTGTGGTTTTGGGAGCGAAACGGGATGAATGAAGGGGTTCTAGAATTACGGTATTTATTTGTTTAAGATCGGACTACTATATCATATAGCTGTCATAGAAGCGATCGGTCGATTTATATGAAAATATAAAATTCTACATGTAAAATGTAAAATTAACAAAATTTGATATTTTTTCAGCATTACTAAAATGGTTCGATTTTCAATGATCCAATTGCAGACTGCAAGGGTATACCAACTTTGGTTTACCGAAGTTAGCTTTCTTTCTCGTTTATATATGTATACTTTGATTATGCTATCTATGATTTCATGAATAAATGAATAAGCAACTCAGACGAATTCATGCATTGATACGCACAAAAGGCGTTAAGCGCGCACCTATCTAAGACTCTTCAAAACGATTACTACGATCGACTTAAAAAATTCAAGTTCTAAAAACAAGGCACAAATTTAAAGGAAACATATAAGAAGAGTTTTTTTCGATCAATCTAGTTCGAAACTAATGATCGAGACCTGAGACTAGCCAACTGCGGCGAGTTTGAGTGCTAGCGCGGGATAAAGAAAGAAGATCTTAAATAATTTCCTTCACAGTTGCAACTCGTCCGGTCTTATCCACCATTCGACTCGGGTCTTGCACTGGGACCCTGGCTGGAAATCTTGGCCACTTTCCAAGGGAGGATCCAACGAATGGCACATCTCTCTGGATGGAAGTCGGGTCTTGCACTGGGATCCTGGCTGGAAATCTTGGCCACTTTCCAAGGGAGGATCCAACGAATGGCACATCTCTCTGGATGGAAGTCGGGTCTTGCACTGGGATCCTGGCTGGAAATCTTGGCCACTTTCCAAGGGAGGATCCAACGAATGGCACATCTCTCTGGATGGAAGTCGGGTCTTGCACTGGGATCCTGGCTGGAAATCTTGGCCACTTTCCAAGGGAGGATCCAACGAATGGCACATCTCTCTGGATGGAAGTCGGGTCTTGCACTGGGATCCTGGCTGGAAATCTTGGCCACTTTCCAAGGGAGGATCCAACGAATGGCACATCTCTCTGGATGGAAGTCGGGTCTTGCACTGGGATCCTGGCTGGAAATCTTGGCCACTTTCCAAGGGAGGATCCAACGAATGGCACATCTCTCTGGATGGAAGTCGGGTCTTGCACTGGGATCCTGGCTGGAAATCTTGGCCACTTTCCAAGGGAGGATCCAACGAATGGCACATCTCTCTGGATGGAAGTCGGGTCTTGCACTGGGATCCTGGCTGGAAATCTTGGCCACTTTCCAAGGGAGGATCCAACGAATGGCACATCTCTCTGGATGGAAGTCGGGTCTTGCACTGGGATCCTGGCTGGAAATCTTG
>VNKF01000472.1:0-45278 GCA_008044355.1 Drosophila lacteicornis
CAACGTAGGACGGTCAATTCTGATTGGTACACCACCATTTGTTTGCCTGAAGTCTTCGGTGAAATTCCAAAAACGAACAAGGGAAGACGAATCATTGTGCACCATGACAATGCGAGCTCTCACACATCGGCTCAAACCAGCGCCTTTTTGACTGGCCAAAACGTCGAATTGATGGGTCATCCGCCGTACAGTCCTGACTTGGCACCAAATGACTTCTTTTTATTCCCTCACATCAAGAAGAAAATGCGTGGTCAACGATTTTCGTCGCCAGAAGATGCTGTTGAAGCATTCAAAAACCATGTTTTTGAGGTGTGTCAATCAGAGTGGAAAAAGTGCTTCGAAAATTGGTTTGAGCGCATGCAAAAGTGTGTAAATCTTGATGGAGAATATTTTGAAAAACAATAAAACTATTTTCCTTAATAAATATTCGTATTTTCATTATTAGGCCAGAAATATATGTAGCAGCCCACGTATAATAGATTTACAATCGCAATTGTTATGAAAATAAATGTAAAATTTATATATTCTTTGTTTATCTAGGGTTCAAATATAATATTTCTCTAGTAATATCAATAATTTAGAACACAGTCGGGCAAACAGTTCCAGATTGAAGCCTAGTTTTGACACTACATTTTAAGATATTAAAATAAAACCAAGTGTGACCGTTGGTGGTTACAACCCTTTAAAAAAACCCATATAAATCTAATCCTAATAAGTTTAATATAGAAAAATATTTACTAGATTCAAGACACCTATTTATTTTCGAAATTTTCCATGAGTATTATCATCTTTTTCTGTCAGTGCACAACTAGAAGCAGAGCAGACTTTGTAATTGTTACGCCTGCGATGGGTGGAAGTGGAGGCATCTCTTTGTTCGACGCTCGTAATCTTGCCGAAAAATTATCCATATAGTTTCTTTGTCTGCCCCTTCGGCGAGACCGGGGGGTGTGTTTTTATTGGAATTTGTCGGGAAAAAGGACTCTTGTGGGTTAAACGAGCGTCAAGCGACGAACGACGAGCGACGAATTGATGATTGCGACTTTGATGCTCGACGAGATTAGGAAGATGCTGCAGTCTGATGGATACCCGATATCAACTGCGAATTCGTGACCTGTTGGCGGAATGGAGCTTTAAACTTGATTTAACGCTCGACTGGGTTTGGGAAGTCCAAATGCACTTTGTGGGAGCGGGGTTTTTCTTAACGAATTGAAAAGGTATTCTGTAATAGGTGATTTTGCTCTAACAGATGATTCAGAGTGGAACTTAATAATTATTTTCAGGGAGAAGGGACTTTTTCTTATTGTTTGAAGAGGATTTATGAGGGGGCAACTAGGTTTAAGTGGGTCTTTGGGGGGAATTACTCTTTAAATGTCACATTATAATTGGAAATAATGTATAAGACAACCCTAGCTACAACAAGTAAGAAAGCTACAGTCGACTGTGCTCGACTGTGAGATACCTGGTACCTAAACGTTTGTGCTTCACACTAAAAGGCAATTTAAAATGGTACATACATTATAATAGTCTACTTCGATACTTCTTAAAATAAATCGCCTCTCGAATTATCTCCCGACCTTAACAATTTAATGTCATACTTAAATATGAATGATACATTTTATAGGAACACATAAAAACCCGCTCGATCGGCGTCAAAAAATGAATTGTTATTTTTTGTCATTTCATGCTATATTCTTTTGTCATTTCTTCTGCAGTTGGCGCCACCTGTCGGCTACAGCTTGCAACAGCAGTGCCTTAGGGCGGTGTGTTAAAATTCTAACCTTATTGCTAATATCTCCCATGTTTATCATCCGATTTTACTGAAATTTTCAGGAAGCGTCCGCTCTATTTTTATTCATTTTTTGTATTTATTAACTTAAACCCGAAAAAAACGAGTGTAGCTTATTGAACGTTTTTTATTATTTTTGAGGGCGGAAGTGGGCGTGGCCAAATTTTAAAACAAACTTGATCTGCGTGCAACAGATTCCAATGTTGTCACTAAATTTGGTAACTCTAGCTCTTATAGTCTCTGAGATCTGTTGTTTCACACGGACGGACAGAGGTTGGCACTAACCCATAATACCCTTGTACCCTATATCGGGTATAAAAATGTCAAGCATTTTAACATCTCTTTCCATTCAAAACTTTCCACAAATCTTCGGGAATCTTCTCGATGGTCCAAGAGAAAGAGTGAAAAGCGTCGAACACATGTTCAAATGGCATTCACCTTTTGCTGCAGCAAATTAAATCAAAAGAAGAAAAAAACAAAACAAAAAAGAAACATTTCAATTCAGCGGTTTTTCATTAACTCTCTCGGTCGAAGCCTTCAGCCAATTCCCCAATTGTTTCCCCATTGTTGCAGCCATCAAATTGGCCAAAATGAAAATAAGTGCAGCTTGTGCACTTGACCATCAGTGGAGTTACCAAAAAAGCCAGTCCCGCGACGGCAACGCTGCGTATGAGTAATTCGCTTGTTTGTTTTGCATGTAAAGCGGTTATTACAAGTGTCAACTTTTTGTTATTTTCGGCTCTAGACAAGCGGCAGCAGCCTTGACCGCGCAAGTTCTTAACTTGTTATTGAAATGACGTACACGAAACGCAGCAAAAAGATCAGAGTGTTCGGTGCAGTGCAGACTTTGCTGGCATGATTAAGAATTATGATGATTGCTAGTTTTTTTCCATCACTGCCGCCGAGCTGAGCTCTGCTGAAGTTGGCAACTTTTTTCCCACCCAATGTCAATGATAAGAAATCCGCCGTTTTTGGCTTTATGTCTGTCACTGCCAATGGCGAGTGAGCCAAGAGATTGTTGTCTGTTTTTTGTTATTTTTAGGGGGGATGATGAGATTTTAGTGTCGGTGGGTTGTCCCTTTTTTTTGGTTAAGGTTTTGGCTTTACTTTGAAATATTTTAAGTTTCTGGTGAAAGTATCTTTTTCTAGGATATATTTAAAGTTTTTTGGTTAAATTATCTTCTATTTTGTTATAAAAACTAACTTTGTATAAGATTTATGTGCATGTAAAATCAATATTTAAGATTTTATTGGTATGGAAAAATTAGGGAACCTTTATTTTACATGAAAAATAAACTTTGCTTTAGATTTTAGTATTAAGTACATGTTTATTTAAACATTTTAAAGCGTTTTTCACATTAAAAATAAACTTTCCTTTGGAGTTCTGTATCATTTAATTTATAAAAACTTTTTGAAGCATTTTTCGCAATAAAAGTAAACTTTTCCTTGGGGTTTTACATAAAGTTTATTTTCTAAAACAATTTAAGGTGAATATCTGTATTAATTTAACTTGCATAATTATAAAAACCTAATATTTACCTAATAAAGCAAATGTGTCATAGGGAAATACTCCTAACAACCCTAATATAATTAATTAATACCTTAAATAATTTATATTTCTTGATTTTCTGTATTTCTGTATGCTTTTTATTATTTCCTTTTCAGAATTCCATCTTTCCGATCCCAATTTTACATAAAGTTTATTTTCTAAAACAATTCAAGGTGAATATCTGTATTAATTTAACTTGCATAATTATGAAAACCTTATATTTACTTAATAAAGCAAATTTGTCATAGGGAAATAATCCTAGTAACCCTAATATAATTAATTAATAACCTTAAATAATTTACATTTCTTGATTTCTGTATTTCTGTATGCTTTTTTTTTTTCCTTTTCAGAATTCCATCTTCCCTCTTCTCTAAATATATTTTTTTAGGACTTCTTTGTGACTCCCTTAAAACCCAACCCATCAGCAATGACATCGTCCGTTGGAGATTCAACTTTTATGCGTTTTAATTAAACGAAATCGAAAGCTCCAGACGGCGACGGAGACGGTGACGGAGTCGGAGATGGAGTGAAGTCAAAAGGAAATTGCTGATTGTGCTGCATGCAACATTATTCCGCTGTTGTTGGCCAACAAGCCAGCCAGCGGATTCATTTGACCAAGGCAGCAACGACTGCAACAACTACAACTTGCACTTGACAACGAAAATGGCACAACAACAGCAGCTAGCACTTGGCACAAGCTTGGTAGCTGGAAAAACTCGTCACCGCAAAACAATGGCATTCATCCTACATTTTGGCCCGAAAACAAGTTGCTCATACGCCCCATTGGCATTGTTTTGCTTTTCCTTTCTTTCGAGCTACGAATTCAGCTTCAGCTTCAGCTTCAGCTTTTCAGCTGCTGCACTTGCACTTTCTTTTTGCATTATGGTCTGGGGAAAAACTTTCGATTTTCTCGCTTACAGAAAAAGCAGAAAAAAAAACACATACAAAACTATTTCGCTGCTTGGCAAGCTAAAAAGAAAATGAAAGCGAAAATGCGAAATGGAAACGCGCTGCAAAAAAATGGGGAGGAGGAGCAGAGGAGAGGAGCTGAAGCTGAAGACCTGAAATGTGTTAGTTGGCAACTTCCAATTGCTAAATGGCAGCCACATTCAACACAACAACAGCAACATGCCCAACTTAGTTAGCCATTCGAGTTGATGTGGCCAACATAATGGGCTCCCAGCTGAGTGCCACATGCAACGCCATCTAGACAGGCCCTCGGGCCAGAGCGTCAGATGGAAATGGAAATGGAAATGGAAGGTGAAGCAGCTAAAAATTCGGACATAATGGGGATACGGATGGAGGCGAGTCGCCAGGAAGGAGACTTTAAGAGCGGCTAGTGAAGCAAATTGATTAGAAATCTAACTAAAATTAAATAAATGATTAAGTAAAGCTAAAGAGAAATTATTAGAATAATATATAACGGAGTTTCTAGATTAAAAGCATAGAATAATCATTTTTTATTACTATATTCTCCTTATTTTCCTAAATATAAATAAATCCTAAGCCATATTCAGGCTTTAAAACCATTAGAAAATATTAGGCAGTCTTTCTATATTTATTTAATATTATTATTCACAATGCAATTACTATATTCTCCTGATTTTCCTAAATATAAATAAATCCTAAGCCATATTCAGGCTTTAAAACTATTAGAAAATGTTAGGCAGTCTTTCTATATTTGTTTAATAATTTGTATACCCTATACTTAAACCACTAAACCCTCACCCAAGCCTTTGTCTTATATCTCCGATCAATCCTAATTACCATATCCACAACAGCCTCGAACTTGGCCCACTGAAAGCCAGTATTTTTCCGATCAATTAGCGGCGTTGCTGCTGCTGGTAAAGAAAAACAACTTGGACGAATGTAAAAGAAAGGAAAACTCACAAGAGTTGGCCAGGTTGGATGACCAAGCGGCCAGCAACTTGCAAAATCTCAAATCGCGAATCGCGAATCGCATTTGTATGCATCGCCATTCGGCCATTCATAATGAAAGTGAATTTCGCATAGGTTTTCCAAGTCCAAGACTGAGTGTGAAGCCAAGCAAGCATCGATCTCTGGCTGCTGCCGCGCTGTTGGCCAATTTCTAATGCCAAAACCAGTTGCCAGTTGCCAGTTGCCAGGTAAAAGTATCTTAGTAGGCCGCTTTTGGCATCGTCATCGGCAACGGGCTTGGGTGCTCGGTATCGAGTCGGGGCATCTGGTATCGGGTAACACTGACTGACTAACTGAGTAACTGACTTCTTGGTCATGCAACATGCAGCGTTGGAAAAGCGAAAAGAAAACTGTTGGCCACATGTGGCTGGCCAACAAAACATTTTCACATTCGCTCGCCACTGCCGTTTCTTTTCTATTTCTTTTGCATTTCTTTTATTTACATTTACATTTATTTTATGTTCAGTTTTGTTATTTTGTTTTTGTTTTTCTTCTATTTTTTTTTTGGCCCAAACAACGTCCACGTCCGTGGCGGAAAGTATTTATTTTAATTAACAAATCGCGTTGGAGTGCTGAGAGTTGCCTTGGTTTTGCTCGATTTTCATTTGATTTCCGAAAGCCATCAATTTGAATTTTTACTTTCGCTCTGTCGACGCCATGCTCGATTTGAAAATATCAATTTAGTTTGGGTTTTTTTCATTTTTTGGAGGAAAAAAATTTAGTTTGACATTGAACTAGATGGTAAAAGAAATTAGAGAATTATAGGATTATCTTATTTATTTGATAAAGAAAACTTTAAGATTTATTTTAAAAACTTAAAGAAGTTTGCCTCGAAGATTCTAAAAACTACAGCCATGCCAATTTATGTTTATAATTTTATTAATAAATAAACAAATTGGATTGCAAAAATCTTGATTGTATTATTTATGGTTTAGTGTTGCCATTGTTTACTGCATTTGTGTTTAGTACCTGCGAAAAATCACGTATACACAGTGTTGTCTACGATTTTCAATGCTTTTTAATATAATATTTATATATATTTCCTGGGAAAGGAATTGAACTATTCAAGTGTATATTTATGTGAACTTAAATTAAAGTAGCAACTAAAAATTAAGTAAACTTAAGTAAAGATAAAAAATATCACGCATACGCCATGTTGTCTACGATTTTCCCTATTTACCTCCTACAAATATCTCCCATTCTCGAAAGTGCTATTGCCTCCTCCAATATACATATATCCAGTGACAGTTTCCGATCTAGGCATTGCATTGCATGTATGTTTTGTCTATAACCTTTTAGAGGTTTTTCCATAACTTCCCTTGACCCGAGGCAGTGGCATTTCTATATTTCTATCGCCGACCGATCGTTCGAATTCTAATGAATATTGAAATTCAATGGAAACACTTCTCGAAACCGCCTACCCCGTCTTGCTCGCTCGCCATTCGCCGTCTCGCTCAGTGTCAGTCGCCAAACAGACAAAAGTTGATTAAACTGCACAATAACAAACGGCGGCAACAACTACAACGGGCGTTTTCAAGTTCAAGCTATTGTGAGTCCGCAAGATAGTCAGTCTCGACAGTCGTTCCAAACGCTAAATTCAAAAGAGCATTTCAACTGGAAAATTCCATATAATATATATATAATATAATATATATATAATAAATAAGAAAGAAAAGCATCATAAGATATGGGGAATAATGCTTAAAAGCATATCTAAATATTGCTTGTATGGAAAATCTTGTTATTTTAAATATACATATTTTAATTGAATTAATTTTCAGTAAAATTTTACTCTTTTCTATTTGAAGCAATGTTAGATCAGCTTTTGTTCACTTAATACATAAGTTTTCCTTTCTGAAAGTCTATAAAATGTATCAAAAACATAACAATACATCGATATCGATATATATACGCTTTTTATCAGCATTTCACAGACATTTGCCAGATATTTAGATTCTAATGTTGATACGAAAATTTATTTATTTATTATTCAGATCACAATTTCGATATATTAATTTCCGATATTAATAGCAAATCGTTAATTTCGATAAGACATTATTTAGACTTTTTATCGATATATATGTATATCAAATTTTTAGTTTTTAATTAATTTGTATTTAATATTTTGAAATTTGATTTATTTATTTTTCAGATCACATTTTCGATATATTAATTTCCGATATTTATTACAATTTCGATAAGACATTTTTTAGACATTTAATGGATATATATATCGAATTTCTAGTTTTTATTTGTATTTTATATTTTGATATTTTATTTATTTATTTTTCAGATCACAATTTCGATATACAAATTTTCGATATATATTACAAATCGTTAATTTCGATAAGAAAATTATTCTTACATTTTATCGATATATATATAACGATTTTTTAGGTTTTATTCCTAACTCTATAAGGAAGTCCTTCTTATTATTTATTTTATATTTGTAATATTATTATTATTATTATTTATATAAAGTATTTAAGATTTAAGAAATAAATGATTGATAAATATTTTATTACTACAATAACCCAAGAAAATCCCCAAACAAATGCATCATAAATTGCAATTGCACTTCTCACACATTATTACAACTTTATTAAATGGCAGAGAACACAATAATATTGTCTATAATAAATAATACACAATACTATTAACTAAAAGTGCAAACTCAAAGCCTCAGCTTCAGCTGCTTCTTCCACATCATCATCGCAGCTTTTATTGTTGTTGCTTTGCAGTGCGTTTTCATTTTGGTTTTGGCTTTTCGGTTTTTGTTGTTTGTTTACGTGTTTTATTGAAAAAGATTTTCAATGCCATTATAATGCACACACACACACACACACACACCGGCACACACTCACTCGCCGTTTGTTGTAAATGCAAGCAAAGCAAACGTCCGTCTAACTGTACGACCGTCAACCGCAGACTTTGGGGCCCGAGAAGGGGGCTGGCTGTTAGAGGGGAGGTTACACAGGGGGAGGAGGAAGCGGAGGAGGAGCGGGGTCTTGGGGGGGGTGAACATGACGATGGCGACGACTGCAGCAGAGCAACGGCGCAGCCAGCGGCGACAGCAAAGTCAGCGGCAACGCCGACTGCAACCGCTCATCCGCCGAACGGATTTTTTTCAGTTTTATATATATTTTTTTTTTCTCCAGTAACTGCCACTAAAACTCGAACGAGGGTCGCCAGGGAAATAGTATATATCTTATCAGTACTAAAGAAAATTACGAAGAAAATCTTAATAAGAAGATACAAATTATTAACTATTTAATTTACGATCAAATCTGTTAGAAACTCATCGTTATAACAAAGAATTAAGGTAGGTCATGACACATAAGCTGTAGAAAATAATATGTTTGAATTAATTACAGTTCTAGAATGCTTAATTGGTGGGTTTAGACTTTAAAAGGCTGAATAAGCAAACAAAAACAAAGCCAGGCATTGGGGTAGGTTATGACATATAAAGTATATAGTCAGAAACTAGTGAAAACCGATTAAGATTACGATCGAATAAACGATTTGAACTGTGAATAGATTAAAAATCAATAAGCAAAAAGGTATATGAACTCAAAAACATTAAAATTGAGAAGGGTTAGTGAATAATAGTTTGTAATATTTATGTGCAGATAAGATTAAAATTTAATAAATTTATTTATTGCAATATTTAACCATTTAAAAGGTAAAATCAAGGCTCAAGATGTAACAAAACAATATATTTAAGTGTAAATGATGGTGTATATTTGTAATGATTCTTTATTTCTTATATTCTGACGCGTCTGTCTCTTGTGCTTCTTCTTTATAAAGTGAAGTTGGCTGCGCTTCCTTTCTATATTTATCGTGTTATCGATACTTACTACAGAACTATCGAATACATACAATATTATATTCTATAAGATGTTCACACTTAATACTACTTACATAAATCATAACAACATGGTCACACTTAATAATACTTAATATATACCATATATATTTACATAAGCTACTAAAAACTCTATTCCAGTGCTTTATCCTGATGGAACCTCTTACTTTTTCAGCTAATTGAAACATTTTCAGGTTTCCCCCTTCAGAAATTTCTAGAGATTTAAGATTACAATTTAATTAATTTATTTTTTGAATTAGTTAATCATTTAAAAGGTAAAATCAAGGCTCCAGATGTAACAAAAGAATATATTTAAGCTACTCAAAAACTCTATTTCAGTGACTTATCCCGATGGCACCGCTTACTTTTTCAGCTAATTGAAACATTTTCAGGTTTCCCCCTTCAGAAATTTCTAGAGGCATCTTAAAGACAACTTTGTTAGCCACACCTTTCCCGAACCAAACCCGAGCCAGAGCCAGAGCCAGAGCCGGCTTATTAATATGTTGCAAAGGAAAGTTTTTCGCCGACATGGATGGCCGGCAAATTGATCGTGCAATAATTACTGCATAGCTGCCACAGTTGCCAGTTGCAAGTCTGCTGATGCTGCTGCTCTTGCCAATGATGTTGCAGAGGATGATGATGAAGTTGTTGCTGCTGCTGGAAATGGAAAGCAACGAGAGGGAAAGTGTTGCCAGTTTTCATGGCATTTTCCCAGTCGGCTGTGCCGGCTCTGGCAACTGCCAGTTGCCAGTTGGCAGTTTTCATTTTCCATGGCATGCCGCTAATAATACCAATCATAATGGCCGCATAATAGACACACTGACATTGAAACTAGCCTCTCTGGGGCGTGGCTGTGGGCGTTGGGTTTGGCTTTTTTTGACAGACAGACGAGACAGGGATAGAGACTGCTGCTGGTAAAATAAGATAAAAACAGGCCTAGTTTCTTAGGTGTTACCATATTTAAAAGGTGTTACCATATTTATGGTGTTACCATATTTCCGGAAAAAATATTTTTTCCAACTGAGACTAAGCTGCAAAAAGGATAAATCCAACCGGAAAAAGGGCCCAGAAAGGGCCATCATCGATCAAACGTTCTAAAGGCAGCCTCAAATGTTGCAATTGCAAATGCAATTTGCTGTTGCTTTTTGCTATTGCAAACTAAAAACTGCACAACGGCAGCAGCAGAGTCGTCGTCGTCGACGACTGCAACGACATTCAACTGATAGAAGTCAAAGTTCTGAGAGAAGGCGACAGATAACACGTCACTTGACTCGAATGGGGACATGGACAACGTGCGTGCCGCCCCGCAGTTCCTCCCCGCAGCAGCAGCAACTGCAACTACAGCAGCGGCAGCAGCAACTATAGCAACAACTATAGCAGCAACTATACAGCGACAACTACGAGTCCGGCACTCTCGAGAATCGCAATGAATTGTCGTTAGCTTCGCCATTACCCCACGGGCAGTTCACTGGGTATTCTACCGCTCGCACAGCTCACCCCTCAGCTGCCATCAACCCCTACCAATGCCATTCTCTCGGATCTCAGGCACTGCGAGAAATAAATAATGGAAAAATGTTAGGATGTGGGAATAAATATAAATATAATCCGATGTCTATATAACCTTATTATTATTTAAAACTTATTAATACTCAAAGAATATACCCTATATTAATAAATGGTCCACATTACATATTAAGATATTTATTCCTAAAATATCTGACCTATTAATTTCTAGTTATAAAATATACTTCTAGTCACAATTTAAAGAAAATTCCAAATCCCCATTTAAAGATTTCCTAAGAATGCATCTAAAAGTAGGCAACACTTTTGTGCATATTTAAAAAAGGAAAGTATAACTTTGTATAGCCTACTTATTGATGCATATTTAAGTGATTTCAAACCTCGAGATTTCTATAAATGTAGCTGTTTAAAGTAGTTGCGATTTTTTTATATAAATATTATTACACATATATTATTTTAGATGATATTTTTTATATAAATATTATTATACATATTCTTTTTGAAGATATTATGTATAAAAAGATAATTCGAATTTATTTTAGGAAAAAGGAAAAATATAATTCCAGTGGGAATAGGTTTATTATCCATAGAAACCCTTCATAGTTTTAGTATTTAGATGTTATATATTTTATCTTTCTTTCTTTCTAAATTGCTTTAATTCCCCACCTAAAATCTTAGTTTTTCCTCTCTCTGCACTCGATTTCGTTGTTAATTCGCATTTTATTTGATAGAATGTTGCGCGTATCGAACACTGCCACCGCACAATGTTGCAACGGGCTAAAAATCGCTCCGATCTCCCAGAGGTTCGATGGCAAAATAGAGGGGCGGCGTTTATGGCCGTTTGTCTATTTGTCTTCTTGTCTTTTTGTCGGTTTGTCTGTTTCGTCGGACGGTAGCGCAAAAACAGCCGCAGAAAAAAAAAAAAAATTTTTCAATTTAAATTGTTTGTTGTTGCTGGTTCTGGGTTGTGTTTCGTTTTTTTTCTCCTTTTTTTATATATTTATTTCGGTTTGCTTTTGTTTTATTTGAAATTCTCATTGCGTTGCAGTTGCAGTTAAAGCCAATTGCAGTTGTTTCTGCCGTGTTTGTTGTTGTTTCTTGGCGTGTATTTGAAAGCCAATGTCTCTGCTGGTTAAAATAAGGGGTGGTTAAGGTATTTTCCGGCATGAGATAAAATACTATTAAAATAGCAACTATTTGTGATAGTTTTAACTAATTTAGAAATAATATATTCACAAAATCACGATCGATTGTTTTGAAATTTGGTATGCAACTAGATTGTGATCCAGTTATTACAAAAAAGCAAAGATTTTATTTAAACAAAGTTCTCTATACAAAAACATACTCATTTTGAACTAATTTATCCCCAAAATCACATACAATTGATCTGAAACTTGGTATGCTATTAAATAAATACATTACTCATTTAATACTAACTGATTTAATAAGAAATTATCCCCAAAATCACCTACATTTGATATGAAATTTGGTATGCAACTAGATTGTGATAGATTTATTACAAAAAAGCAAAGATTTTATTTAAACAAAGTACTCTATAAAAAAGTACTAATTTAGAATTATTCTATCCCTAAAATCACATACAATTGATCTGAAACTTGGTATGCTGTTAAATAAATACATTACTGATTTAATACTAACTGATTTAATAAGAATTTAACCCCAAAATCACCTACAATTGATCTGAAACTTGGTATGCTATTAAATAAATACATTACTGATTTAATACAAACTGATTTAATAAGAAATTATCCCCAAAACCACCTAGAATTGATCTAAAACTTGATATGCTACTTAATTTCCCTCAATTCCCGCCACAGAGCACCCTGTACAGTGCGAAACTAACGCACAATTACCCACAGACACAAAATGCCTGCCAAGAGTTTCAAACACCAGTGCAACGCAACTATCTATGTATAGTATATAGATGTATAAACACATTGAATGCATTTTATTTGCTTAGGCATATTTTTAATTTGCGAGGAAGGAGAACAAATAATGAGTGCTACACAAAATGGCACACAGAGCGAGCGAGATGGAGAGGGGGACTCATACTAGCAACATCGCCGAACGAATTGCGAATTGCGAACTGCAAACGAATGTGAATTCACGAGTACGAGCAATAATAATAGCAACAAAATTTTCCTTTTCTAGGTCTAGGCCAGATGCACAATTACATTCTAAAATATGCACACAGCTTAATACATATATAAATATATCTACGTATATATACGTTCGTATATATCGCTGGAGAGCGAGAGCAATGCAGCTGACGTCTCCAGCGGCAACAACAGGTAACACTTGGGATACGATATAGGGCCCCCCGGCACTTGACTTCCCCATTAAATCGCAGGGAAGATGTGTAGATACACAGTACAGAAATTATAGGAAATTAAAAATGTACAGAATATTATTTAATTATTAAGTGAAATTTAATAGAGTTTAAATAACCCGTAAGTGAACAGAGAATATTGTTTTATAGAATTTAGAGCAGAGAGCGTGCGGTTCTTGTATTTAAAAATGTACAGAATTTTATCTTAGTGATATTTTATAGAGTTTAAAAAACCCATAAATAAACTGAGAATATTGTTTTATAGAATTTAGAGGTGAGAGCGTCCGGGTTCCGGTTCAAAAGCCAACGATGTCATTAGGTTTTTGTTTAAATGTTTGTTTTTTTCGTGTTTATATTATAATATTTAATTACATTATTCTGAATTTTATTAGGCATTTAAAATGTTTGAAAACATGAATTTAATAGGTTTAATCATTATGTCAAAATGTTATTCCTATAATTTATTTATAAGATGAAGTAATTTCTGGCTTTTAAATATTTAAATATTAATTATTTCATTACAAGTCCAAGACACATTTTGTAGTCACTGGACGAATATTTATATCTCAGCCAAGAATAATAATTTTAGACTTTAGATCAATCATCTTATTTATAAATATTTTGTCATTTATATACATATTTCAAAAATGCATTTCATTAAAAGATGACTAACTCTTGCGCCTAAGTGTAAGTCAAGGGGAGAATCCGTAATGCAATATCCGTGATTATTTCGCTGAAACTTGGTCTAGTCTCGTTCTCAGTTCCTGCAAGCCATAAATATTAATATATAGAGAGGCGTTTATACGTATACTCGTATATGGACGGATTATAGATGCACACGCTGTAGTCAGACATCCGCCTAATATTTTCTGCAATTGCTGTGGCCGTTGGCATTGCAGTTTGTTGCTGTTGCTTGTTGCATTTAGTTGTTGTTCTTACGCATATATGCAATTTTCGCTTTCGTTTTTCACGTTTCTGTTTATTCGCTTTGAAGGACAAGCCCCATGTGCCGAGTGCCCATGTGTCTATGTGTCTATGTGTCGATGTGTCTGGGTGTCGATCTGAATACTGAACTGCAGCAACCAGCAGCAACACCGTCTGCTGCCAGTGCTTTCGAATCTATTTACGCATAGACATTTTTGTCGCATAACGAGCACGCAATGAGCCAAGACTCCTCTTACAGGTTTTTCTTGATCCCAAACAGTGTTATGTTTTGATCGAAAAAATAAGGATTCTGAGACATTATAGAGGATTCTAGCTTAGTAATAGTCCTTTTTTGTTTCTTTAGGGAATCTTTTAGGTTGCAAAGCAAGGAAGAATAATAATGAGTACTACGTGTAGGCATAGTGTAGCCCTTTTAGCATTTTGTAAAGCATTTAGCATTTTATGTTAAGATTCCGACGAGATTAAATGAAATTAGGATTAAGGATTAAAAGAGACTACGGTCACACTACAAATTAGAAAATAAGACAACACACAGAAACAAGAGAGCGAATAAAATCAAATAAATAAAGAAGAATCCAGAGATAAACTACGATAACAAAAGTTATCCTTATGATTAGAGCCATGGATTACTTTCAATCTACTTTTTCTAATATATCTTCAGCTCCATAGAAAAGCCATCCCCCTTTTGGGATTTAAACCCCATTTCTTGCTTTAAAAATGTGCTCAATTCCCCACTAGCAGCACACACATCCAATTAGTCTTTTTTTTTTTGTAAGCATTTATGACACACATACGCTGCGAGACAGTTTTCCGCTTATTTTCCCCCATTTTTTCGCCATTTCCCGGCGCACTCGCTAATTCCCAAAGAGAGTAGAGCGCGAGATGGACAGCCATCGGGCATATCCGTTGCAAATACTATGTACACAGATGCGGCCTATACTATATAGTGCTTCGATTCAGATGTGTGTCGGCGCGATCAGAAGGCTAGACGCAGCAGATGACGGATTAGATCTGTAGAGTCCTAAGGGGATATATAAATATGCATATATGTACACATAAGTGGAACTGACAGGAGGAAATAATTAGGGGCAACACGTCGATCAATTAAACGGAGGAATAAAGGGGTGGGATTGGAATTTCAAAGTGTAGCGAAGATGTGCTATTTTGGATTGCAAAACGGAATATTGAAAGATCATTATTTTTGACATATAATTTTGATATTTTCTTATGCCATTAAAGAGAAATGAGATCTTTTAAAAACGCTTTATTTTTTCGATTTCTTGTAAATTATATTTAACGATCAATTTTAAGTGTTTTTTTAATGAGTTATTCAGTGGATACTTTGAGATCAGGTCATCTTATGTTAGGTTTATGAACAATTCTTATAGGTATTTTATATTGATATATTTAGGTTTAGAAATAAAATTAGGTTTCTTTATATTATCCTTCTAGCTTGAGAAACATTTATATCTTTCTAATAATGACAGAAGTTTCCCAATTATTCTTGAAATTTAAGGGTGGCGATTCAATATCAATGTTAGGATCTACTTTTTTAGGTAAAGGTATTCTGAAGACAGTCCTTATAAGTCAGATGACTTCTTGAACTTTGCTTATATATTTGGTTATAATGTCTTGGATTATTTCAGGATACATCTGTACCCATTTTATCTGAGTTCCATAAGTTTGAATCGCATTTTCTAAAAAGCTGTTCAAATGGAGTTCCCGACTGATCATCTCAAACTTATATTATATATATATTAGATATATTTTGTCATTATATATCATATTAATTCTGGAAGGTCCTATACCAATTTTCATCTAATTCCATAGTAAGGATCTGGTTCTTTATGAAGGAATTTTAGTTTGGATCGCCTTTTCTAAAAAGCTGTTCAAAAGAAGTTCCCGACTGATCATCTTAAACTTATATTATGCAGATATATTTTGATATTATATATCATATTATTTTTGGAAGCTCCTATACCAATTTTTACCTAATTCCATAGTCAGGATAGGGTTCTTTATGAAGGTATTTGAAAGGCTTCCCCTATAGGTCATGTTATACTTGATCTATGTCAATATAATTCCATATTTAGTAATATATTAATATATATATTATATATTAAGATTACCTATACCAATTTCCACATGACACCCAAGTTATAGGATACCGTTCTCTCAAAAGGTAAGCCCTAGGCTTCCCCCGATTGATCATCTAATTTTCGGACTGTGGGCCGACGCAAACACTGTCTGTTTGGCGGTGACGGAACGGAAAATGGGATATGCAAACATGAAGCGAGGCAGCGCGACGCGAGGCGAGAACTCGGATGCCCGATGTTCGTGTGTTCCTATGTTCGCGTATATATGTTTGTTATAGCGCCGCATCTGATTTTTTCCTTCTACATTTCGCATGGTGGGGTGCTGCATGGGCGGGGGTGGGGGGAGGCCGCCGATGATTGCAAAAGGGGAGCAGAGCAGAGCAGAGGCAGCGACATCAGCAGCGACAGCGGCAGAGCTTTCGCACACTTTGACGGGTGCGCGCACGCTTTGCTTATATGGCACTCTGCTACTGCTGTTGCTCCCCCCCAGTGACGGCGTGTGTGCGCTTGTGTGCGTATTTATATGCGGCCCGTGTTTGTCTGTATGTACGGACGGGTGCAGCGAACTAATTCAAGGCTGCATACCACACACGCTACGGGCAAAGCAAAAATAAAGCTATCAATGTGTTTGTCGCGCGCGCTCTCCCACTCTCCGAATCTTCCAATCTCCCACTCTCTCGCGCTCTCGCAGTCTTTGCGGCTCTCTCTATTTCGGTTTGCTCTCTCGCGGGGTGCATTGGTGTTTGTGTGCAAGACAAGTTCAGCGCTAAACATTCAAAGCCATTGCGGTTGGGTGGTGGTGGTGGCGGTGGCGGTGGGGGCCAGGGAGATGGGGGATCGCGACTGAGAATTTTGTAAGGTTGTATCATCATCATCCTCGTTATTGTTGGTGTTGTTGTTGTTGTCGTTGCTGCTGCTTCTTCTTCTTCTTCTTTTTATGCCGCCTTTTGTTTTCATTTTAACGAGATGCGACTGAAGGCGCACGCTCTAATGCAATCACAGTCGGAGTCAGCAAAACAGTTACGGTTACAGTCGCGGGCAAGGAAGGTAAAAAGGTACGGGAACTGGAACTGGAAGCTAAGCTTGTTTCAGGAGCGGATTGCAAGGCTTCAATGACGCCCAAAACGACTTTATAATAATATATAATATTCATTTATGCTAAACACTAATGAAAAATCTATAGAAGAGGAGCTACAAGACTGAGTACAGTACTGAAAACCCTTTTAAAAAGGTTCCTAGCAGTATCCAGTGGAAACTATTTAGAAATTATCTTTGGAAGATTTTAGTTCTCTCGATTTTTCTATGAAAATGGCTCCAAAAGTATGCAACAAAATATTTAAACTTTCAAATTTATGTACATTCTTAGGTTAGATATTCGGTAGCATACTTTTGGGCAAAATTAAAACGGGGTTTAAATGATATAACATCATCTTTCTTAAATCATATAAATTACTTATTATTATTACAAAAAAATATAACATTTAAATCATTTTAACCACTTAAAATTATATTTAATATAATATAATTATATAATATTTATAATATATTAATATATTATATATAATATAATACAATATAATATTTAACCATTTCCGTACAATATTTTCCAATAATTCTAGCTCAAAATCTTTTAAATATTTGTAGGTAAATTGAAAGTAAAGTCTTTATTACTATCAATTTAATTGAAAAAGTTCAAAACGAGATATTTACCTAGTTGCACCTACGTATTTACCTCTCGGAACCCCCTTTTATCCTATTTCATTATTGCATCTCCTTCTCTCTTTCTCTCTCTCTCTCTGTTCATTGCTTTTCCTATGAGGTTGTTGCATTTGTTTTCGCCCGCTGATGAGGTGAAGGTGAAAATTTGTGCAAAAACAGCTTGGGGGCCCCCTTTCTATTGCTCCCAGTAAAAAGAAACATACAGACAATAGGGATTATGCCGAACTGGTTGCATGTTGCTTATGTAGTAGTAGTTGCTGTTATTGGTGCAATAGTTGCTGTTGTCGTGGGTTAATGGGTTACAGTGCAATTAGGACAGAAAAATGGGGGAGACAAGGAGACTTGGATACATCTATATATGAACATACTATATACATAGTATTGAAGTTGTGTGCACTCGCATATTGAATCTGATTAATATGTAATGGGAGCGATGATGTATGCAAAGCAGCAGCAGAAGGAAGTTCACTGAATAAGGACTGTCACGAGGAGGAGGCAGGTTTAGCTTTCGATAATGAGAGGAAATAACATTAATTTTATGTAGAATAATAAAGTAAGGAAGTGTCCTTGAAGTTGGGTAGATAAAGGAATTATATAAGGTCTGTGTTCCTTATAAAGAAACTAAGCTAATGAAAATATTAGTGGTTAACACCCTTTAGCTTGCAACAGCAGTGCCTTAGGACGGTGTTCAAATTCTAACCTTATTGCTAATATCTCCCATGTTTATCATCCGATTTTACTGAAATTTTCAGGAAGCGTCCGCTCTATTTTATTCATTTATTGTATCTATTAACTTTAACCCGAAAATAACGAGTATAGCTTATTCAACGTTTTTTATGATTTATGAGGGCGCAAGTGGGCGTGGCCAAATTTTAAAACAAACTTGATCTGCGTGCAACAGATTCCAATGTTGTCACCAAATTTGGTAACTCTAGCTCTTATAGTCTCTGAGATCTGTTGTTTCACACGGACGGACAGAGCTTGGCACTAACCCATAATACCCTTGAACCCTATGGGTACCGGGTATAAAAATAGATTAAAGTTAAGTCTGTCCAACTCAAATATAGAAAATATATTACTTTCCTTGAGTAAAACAATATAAGAAAAAGACAAAAAATGTAAATTAAATATTAAATAAAGCCATAAAGCAAATTCCCCCATTTCCTCATAATTTCCCAACCTCAAACCGAATATAGAATAATCTCGAAACACATCACAATAACCCATAAGCTTGGCCCAAAAACTAATTAACTGTTTTCATCTGTAAGCTGGCTAGCAAAGTGCCACTGGACCAGTGGACCATTAATCAATCTGCAAGTTGACAAAATGGCGCACAAAATGACTTCATTGGCAGTACAAAAGAGTGAGACCGGAGTGAAACCCCATAATGCCTTTGCTTTTGCTTATACAACGAAGCTAAGGCGAGGCTCCTGCCAAAAATTGAGAACGGCCAGCAACAACTAAACGATATCCGTTAAAACTTGAACTCGGCGGTCAACCTGCAATGCGTACGAACAAATTTAGATAAAACGCAAAACAAATGCACAACAACGTAACCAAAAAAAAAATGTAAAAATGTAAATAAAACAAAAATGAGAAAGGAAGCGAGATGTGGC
The DNA here is from genome assembly GCA_008044355.1 of Drosophila lacteicornis. Taxonomy (NCBI): domain Eukaryota; kingdom Metazoa; phylum Arthropoda; class Insecta; order Diptera; family Drosophilidae; genus Drosophila; species Drosophila lacteicornis. The sequence goes on from VNKF01000472.1 coordinate 19,386, forward strand.
AAGCCGAAGAATCTTTTACACTTTTGTGATTTGTTTACTTAGAGGATATAAGGATATAATGATGGATAATTTTTTTCTAATTTTTTAATTATAAAAAAAAACCAACAAAATTCTAAAAAAAAATTAAATTCACTAAGCTTTTAAAGCGATCTTTTTTTTCTGAATTTAATTATAAAAAAAACCAACAAAATGCTTAAAAAAACTTAAATTGACTTAGCTTTTAGAGCGACTTTATAAAATAAATATTCAACAAATATTTCTCTTACAAAAATAAGACAACATCGCCTAAAATCTGTTTTTATTTTGTTGTGCGAACTAATTAAAAAAAAAAGGCTTATTTAAGGATTAAAAACTAAATGGAATCAGGTAGACCTTAAATTTTATTGTAGATTTGAAAACCATTTAAATTGTGTCCAAAAGTATGCTACAAAATGTTGCACTAGACAAAGCAAAGCAAATTTAACGGAAAACATATTTTATTGCCTACTTTAAGGCACCTTTTTTAATTAATTTCCATAACAATTAATTCGTTGCTCAGTTTAAAATGAAAATACCCTCAATGGGAATTTCCGTATTTTAGCTTTTAAAATTCTGAAAAATTCTTTACCATAAAAAATCATAAAAATTCTTGTATAAATCCCTCTTATATTTTCCTTAAAATAATCCCAGAAAATAAAACTCCAAATTAAACTTATTGAAGATTTAAAATCGATTTAAATTGCAAAAAATAGCCAAAGCAAAGCAAAATTCACATGCATTTAAAGGAAAAAATATTTTATTGCCTACTTTGAGGCACATTTTTTCTAAATTCATAAAGATTCCTATAATATTTTTTAAATATATTAATGAAACCGTTGCTTAATAAATACGAATTAAACTTTAGTTTAAAATGAAAATACCCTCAATGGGAATTTCCGTATTTTAGCTTTTAAAATTTTGAAAAATTCGTTGCGATAAAAAAATCATACAAATTCCCTTAAAAATGCCTCTTATTTTATCCTTAAATAATACTAGTAATAATAGTGATAATACCCCCTCTTGGTGAGGGTGCACTGGGAAAAGACAACAGCAACAGTAACAACAAATGCCAAAGCAATCAACAAAATTGCAAAGTGCATTTTGCAGTGGCAACGTTTGGCACTCAGGCGTTGTTGGTGGGGCATTAGAGAGGGGTTTGCCCCCCAGGGGGGTTGGGGTGGTGGGGTGCTAGGGGCTTTTCGAGGGAGGCTCGGGGGTTGAGTAGTTGCTGGTGACAGTGACGTGCTCGGCCCGGTTCGGTTCGGTTCAGTTCGTTTGCTGGCTGGCAATGGACAAATGAACGCCCCTGACATCGTTAGTTGTTGTTGTTGCTGTTACTCGTGTTGTAGTTGCTGTTATTGCAACTGCTGTTGTTGGTTGTAATTGTTGTTCCGACGCTTTTGCACGCAGAAAATCCTGATTTGGTTATAACAACGCACATTTGAAAAAAAAAATAAAAATAAAGAAAAAATAAAAGCACAGCAGCGACAAAGCGGCAACAGCGATTTTGATTTGAAATTCAAATTGGCAATCCAAATCTAAAGCCAAGAAATGCGTGAACCGCGCACACACATAGCCCTGAGCAATGGCTAAAATGATACATTCGTAGAATAGAAAATGTCAGTCGGAGTAATCAAATAAATAATCTGGCTAAGTGCTGCTGGATGCCAGGGTTGGCGGCCAAAAAAGCAGCTCAAAAACTTAAAAAAAACTGAAAGTGAAAACCAAGGCAAAAGCTTGCTGCAATTTTTTAGCTGGAATTTTGCGGAGGAAAGTGAAATTTTCATGGGATGGGAAAGATTGCATTCATAGAAATGGATTTGGATTGAAGTAAATGCTATTTCAATGCAAATATTTTATTGTTATCAGAAAGAAAGGTAATTAATGAAGCAAGAAAAATATAATTTAATACCCGATTTGCCTAGCGGATGTTTCTTACTTTTTGTACAAGAAATTTTAGTATTATGAATGGTTGTGTGTTATTAATTTGTATTTTTTGTATTTTAGTTATTTTATATTTTATTATTCCAACAAACCAAAAAGCCTTTCTTCTAAAATGTACCAGTAACCTTAAACATAAATTAAACAAGCTTTAGAGCAGGGGTGCCCAGGCCTATTGCCCATCTTGCTCTTCCGTAAGCCAGCGCTTGGACTTCCCTGTGGAACGCACACATAATAACCTTTATATACCCAACATATATTCGAAGAAGTTATAGAAATTTATGAATTATATTATTTAGGGATTTCATAGAATTTACAGAAATCGCAAGGGATTTAAAATCACTGAAAAAGCGGTCCAAAAGTATGCAGTGAAATATTTTAGGGCCCTAATTGAATGTAAATAAGTATTCTTTCATTGCTTTTAAATATTGTAACACACTTTTGAGGTTCTTTTTTAATTGTTTTCATATCCCCAGCGATTTCTCTAGCATCACTGCTAAATATTAAAGAAGAACAGAAGAACTTTAGTTAATTATTTGTAAGAAATAATTTTAATGAAACCCTGTTGGGAAGTTTAAACCAAAAGTCCTCATATGCTGTGCCAAATACAACTTCTAAGATTCTAAATTCCCCATTTATAATCAATTAAACTAACAATTACATGCTAATGACAGTTAACAACCCAAAACACAAATAGACATGCAAGCTGCTAAATACCAGTGGAAATTATCACAAATCAAATGGACGTCCATGCCGTTCAGACAATCAATCTGTCAGATATTTTCTCACAGCGCCCAGCCCTAGAAAATTCGATGTGGCAGCTTTTGAAGTGAGCGGACGGACTAACGCAGAAACTAACGCACTTTTCAAAAGTAACAAATAAAAAAAAGTAAAACTAAACTGCGGCTTGGTCGTGTGTGGAACCCCTTGACATTAATAGCGAGTCGTCGCGAGAGAAGTCTGCTGCAGGGGATGGAATGGGGATTCGAGGGGCACCAAGTTGCTCTGGGGATGGTGGAACCGCCACAAAAGAACCTTGGACCGGCGCTGAACTCGCTGCAAAGTGAACAATCTTAGCCGTCTCGACGCGTCGGTAGCGTTGACGACCGCTCGCAATGTCAACGGCTCGAGCAGCATTGGGTTTTTTGTTTTTTTTCTGTATTTCAATGACTGCCAGCTTCCAGCAGTCCGAGTCCGAGTCCGAGTTAGAATCGGATTCCGAAAGCGAGTCCGGGTTGGCGGTGGTGGAGGTGTATCCTTGAAAGCGAGAGTTCAATGCTTGGGCCGTGCGGCGTTTGAACCCAGCCGAAAAAAGGAAGACCAGAAAAAACAAGGCGGCGTCAGGACGTTCTTCGTCTCAGCCTCCTTTTATCGATATTTGGAGGATACACCGGGGAAAAATTAAGGAGATTGCTTAGGAATTCGCTGAACAGGTATTCTATTTCAAGAAAATATTGAGAACATTTTTTAGATGTGTTCTAGATTGGTTTCCTTCTATTATTAACTAGTTCTTGTTATTTGTTCCACTTTTTTCAAAGTATTTCTGTTTTAATTCAAATAAATTGGCGCCCAAAAGTATGCTACAAAAATCAGTGATAAATTTAAAAGCCCACAAAAATAGCATTGCCTACTTATCAGCTCCGTTTTTATAGATTTTAATTCATGATCTTATCCTAAAAGCATTCCAGAAACGTATAAATTAGATTAAAGTAGAACAAAATTAATTCAAAACTGGCAATCCTTATCCCATATTTTTGCGAGGTGTCCCTGAAACTGTGGGTGGGCCTAGGGCGCAGGACCCAAACTGATTGTGCCTCGTTTGCGGCATGAACTTCAACGAAATTGTTCAAGTTCAAGGTTGCCGGAAAGCCCGAGCCTCGAACCTCGAACCTCGCAGAACACAGAAAACCCCAAACCCAAACAGACGGCTCTTTGTCTGCGGCACGCACACACTCACTCAGGCACAGGCACACGCACACACACGCACGCCAAAATGGCCGACTAACGCTTTGGAGTGTGGGCAGCCATTTTGTCTGTGTGTGGCCCCCCCAAAAACCACCAATACACACGCCAGTTTAGGCAGACATTTCCTACACACGAAGCACAGGCCACCGCCGCCGCCACCACCCACACAGACACGCAGACGAAGCGAGGCAAATATCCTTTTGACCTTGAGCGCACAATTTCCACACGCAAAATTTATTGACCCGACTGTCTGACTTGGCTTCGCCTCATTCGGAAACTTTGTGGAAAACAAAAACGAGCAGCGACAGCAATAACAACAACAAAAAAGTAAAATATAGGAGAAAGGAAGCTAAGTTGGGCAAGTCGAAGTTTTGATGGCCTAGCTGAATATTGGAAAATATATTTACAGGGTAAATAGGGTAAGTAAAAGCAGATACATCACTGAAATTAAATTTTGATTGGTGAAAATATTATGCCAAAAAGTGTTAAGCATTATAAACATTTAAAAGTAACTTTTTAAAAATTCTAAAAACTAATCTGAGGTTAAATAAATAAAAATGTATTGACAGAAAATTTCTTTCAGGTTTTTTTTAAGCAGTTTAATGTCTATCAAATTTATGAGGGTGAATTTCATATTTTTCTAGTTAAAAAAGCAGACTTAATAAACATAAAATTGATAAAATTAAACCTGAACGGAATTACATCTCATCTTATATTATTTGATTATTTTTCAATGAACGCAATTACATCACATCCTATATTATTTTATTATTTTTCAATGACAACTGTCTCTATTGAAAAAGGGATTTGATAAAGAAACGTTTCATTCCGAACAAAATAAGCTGAGAAAGCATTTTATTAAAAGGATCAAGTAGATATTTAATAAAACATGGTTTAGAGAATATTTTGATTATAAGTATTTAGCAAATTAGCCTGCAAATTACTCACAAGTTAAAGACTCTTCATACCTCAGATCAAACTCCCCAAGAAACAACCCAATAAAAATACCCTCTGAAAGAGTATACAAAAAAAGGAGAAGAAAAAAGGCAAAGGCATACCGAAAATGGCCGTCCTTTACGGCTCCCCGACTCCTCGCGGGGTTCTGTCTGGGTTTTATTTTCTGTTTCCCTTCTTTTTCGGTCGAGAAAAGGAAGTAGGTGCCCGCCGGAAAAGGGGGCGGTGGCGGCGGCGGCAGTCTAGGGGTTGGCTGCGGTATAGCAGACGCTTCCCAGAAGAGCGAGGGAGGTTCTCCCAGACCCAGACTCCAGTCGCAGCCGTCTGTGCCTTTCGTGTCAATAGACGTTTATTTGTCTGCCCCCCTGGAAAAACCCTAACCTCCCGTGTGGAAAATCCCTACCTCCCAGCGGGTGGTGGCAGACCCTACCAAAATTTCGGTTTCCTTTCCATTTCTTCTACATTTTTTTTTAGGCACAGCCACGACGAGACAACAACCCGACGACGACGACATTTCAGTCGCAGTCGCAGTCGTTAGGTGGTTGACTGTCGTGAGGGGGTGTGCTGGGTTTGTTTTAGGGAGGACATCCTGTCGGGATTTAATAAACAAGTTACTGGCCTTTTTATTTATTTCTGGCTGTTGTGTATGTTTGGCTGACAGTTTCAGTTTTCACAGCGGAATGGCAGACACGTTCCGCAGGGAAAGGTTCTTGGCAGAAATTATCCACGGGGCCAGATGGGAAATTCAATTAGTTAAAATAAATATTTTTATAAAGAATTTACAAGGGGATTTGTTGGGAGTTTAGAAGTTTAAAAAAAAGTTCGATTGGGGAAAAGTATTTTATGATTTTGAGAGATTTGTTCTAACGAAAGTCTTAAAAAAATATTGGTAGAAATATCCTAAGAGCTTCATTAAATTGCACACCATTTATTTAACATTTTAATACTGTTTTTAAAGTTTTTAAACTGATTTAAATGCTAATTATACCATTTAATATAATTTAATTATAATTATATCAAGCTGTTTAGCTTTTCCAATACGGTGCGTATACGTGATATAAATTGTGGAAAAAAAGGTTGACAACTTTGATGCCATAAGGTGGGCAACTTTGCTATTAACAAGCATGCACTGCTTTCTATCAAGCAGTAACACTGATTTGTTCAAGCAGTTTAGCAAGCAGTGTAGCAAGGCTTTCTTGAAATCTACATTTTAACACGTAAAATGCAAAAGCGCCACCTATCATGTAAAAAACAAAGTAAAATAGTTGCCTAAAAAGTCTGGCAACACTCATAATTGGCGCCAAATATAAATCGAAACCGGAAATGAAAATTCAAACTTAAAAACATATATTAAAACATAATATTCTCACTAATTTTTTTTCTTAATATTTTAATCCAGAATCTTAGCACTTCTTATTTCAGTAAAAAAAGAATAATATAAAATCTTCGACTCACCCCCTAGCTTGTCCAGCCGCTTCTCGATGTTCAGACACTTGGACATTAGCTTCTCGACGAGCAGCGGATTGGCTGCGGCGCTCGTACCGAAGCGTGGCTCCTCCGCCAGCGGCTGTCCGCCCATGAGGGCGTACTCCAGCTTGGTGGCACCACAGTCGCCGGCTACTCCGCCGCCGGAACCAACTCCTCCTCCTCCTCCAGCTCCTGCTTCATTGTTATTATTGTTATTGATCAGATCACCGCACAAAGCGGCAGCTGCTGCCGCTAAGGCTGCCGATGCCGCCGAATTGGAGCCATCGAAGGCATTGCCGGTGGCATCCGCCAGACTGGCGGCCACCGAATCGACCAATCCCTGGGCAGTCAGCTGGGCATTCTCTTTGGCTAGCAGATCGTCGGCGGCGGCGGCCACCGCGCTGCCAAAGTCATCCGATCCGATCACATTGTTGTTGTTCTCCTCCTGGGAAGCACACGCGTCAGGCGGGAGAGGATTGGGAGTAGTTTACACAGCGGAGAGGGAAGAGAGTGAGAAGAGCAGAGAGAAAAACGAAAGGAAATAATGATGAAAAATCCGCTTTGAGGTTACACCCTTCGGCCAGGAGTGCTGCCATGTAATCAGTCTGGTTATCAGTCGTGGTTTTAAAGGTCTAAATAAGGGAAATAAGGAATGCCCTAGGATTACAAGACCAAATAAATTATATAAACAACCGAAATATTATAAGGAAAATATTTTACTTTAAATAGGAACCTTTTTATTACTAAAAACCCTTCAAAAACTAAACTAAAACTTTTAACTTTACACCCAAAATTTCTCCTTAATTTCCTGATTTTTCTTTTATATTATTTTTCTACTTCTGTCCAGTTTTTATGTCCCAATTCCTTATTGGCAGCACTGCCCTTGGCCCGACAATGTTTGTATATGGCGTATGAGGGTAATATTTGATGATTATTATTTAAACTTCTCTGATCTGTTCTTGGCGGATGTACATTTTCGACTTTCACCTCGACGGTGGCCAAATCGGACAGCAGGCTCTCGATCTCGAAGTTGCCCTCGAAGCTGCGGAAGAGCTCATCGGAGGAGTCGCTGCCGCAGAGCGGTTCCACCACCACATTCACGCTGCGGGCCGCCGCTCCGTTCAGTTCGCTGCATTGCTGCACTGTTCCACCATTTTGTCCCACGCCCAGGGACACGCCCAAGGATACGCCTCCTCCTACGCCTCCCACGCCGCCTCCTCCTCCTCCTCCGATGGACTGCTGCGGATTGCCGTTGGGGTTGCTGGCCGATTGGATTGTGGGATTTATGTTTTCCGTTCCAGTCACCGTTGAATCATCCTAAGAGGTTTAATGGCATAATTAAATAAATAAATAAATATGGTAAATATATTTAGAGAGGAGGCGGAGATAGGTGAAAGGAATATCTATACACTTAGCAGGTATTCAGCTTGTTGAACCCTAAAGTTTTCTTTTAATTATTTTATTATTATATTACATTAGCTTCTTTAAAGTTTTTAAGAAATATTTAAATAATTATTTATCACGAAGCCTTTTGAATAGATTTTTGGAGGAACCTTTTGCTATTTCTAATTTATCTTTTCCCTTAATGAATTGTAGAAAAGGGATAATTTTATAATTTTTGTATTAAAATACTAAGTATTTTGAGTTTAAGAAATTTATCAAATGATTAAAATAGTTGTTCTAATCCCTGGCCTTTAAAATATACAGAAATTGTGTCCAAAATTAAGCTACAAAATTTTACATCTTAGGAAAATGTATTGTACAATGAATTTGGTACCTAAAAAATTGTATTGCATACTTTTAGACACCTTTTTTATGGATTACAAAATGCTAGAAATTTACTTGGATCCCCCTAAAAAATCCACCAGCACCTAAATAATTCATTGCATACTTTTAGTCACATTTTTTAAATGATTTCAAATCCAAAGGAATTTCTGTGACACTAATCCTAGTTTTCCTATTTATAATATCACATTTCTCCCTTTTTGCTTAATTTAATTTTCTTAAATGAGGTAAAGGAACCCCCATTGTACTCACGGCTATGCATGTGGCCAAGTCTAGACCTCCGACGAGTCGACCATCGTTATCCGGACACCAGAGCAGCGCATCGTCGATAAAGGGCATCGCTGAGAGGGCAAAGCCTGCACTGCAAATGCTGTTCGCTGCCAGCGTGCAGCCGTTTCCCGAAAACCCCTGCCAGTCGCGAAAGTTCTGATCAATCTTGATGCCACCCAGGTCCAGGGTTCTCCTCTCGTCTCAAATCAGGAAATGTACTAACTTATTCCTTCTTTCCTCCCTTCTTGTATACCTATCACACTTGGTATCGAATCGCTCTTCTTTCACAATATTTTCATAAGATTTTTGCGTTTGGAAATTTTGTATTCTGTTTGTAGGCACTTTATATGAGACGGTTTTGGTTTTTTGGTTTCTCCATAAAAATTTGTATAAAGTTTGCTTAGTTTTAGTCGAAAAAAGTTCGAAATCCGTTCCCTTGTCGATGTGTGTAAAACTCGTTTCAATAATTTTATTTTTAACGCACTTAAAGAATTAAAGATTTAAAAATCCTTGTCTTGTATATATGTATAAGTGTAACGTTAATTTTAATATTATTTTGGCTTTGTTTTGGAGTCTGCAAAGAGAGGAGAAAATAGGGGGTTTCTTTGATTAGTTTTGGAGTTTTTATTGGAAATTATAAATGGATTATTGTGGTTGATAATTGGTAAAATAAATTAATTAAATGATTATTACAAGTATATTATTATTGTCTCTACTTGTTGCTGCAAAAGTAATAATTGTTTTAGCTATATATGTAAGATTAACTTATTACAAGGCAATATTTTTTAAACTTTATAAGGCTTATTGCTATCAGAATGGTTATAACTGTATAAAACTAATAAAACAATATACGTAAATAGTTTTTTAAGTCTTTATTTTAAGAGAAACCTCTTTTTATGTAATTTAAATATAAATAAAATAATAATAATATTTAACTAATAATACTTAATTTAAGAGCAGTCATATAAGTTGTAGAATTTTTTGAAAGAAGTCGCTCTTATTCTAAGGCTTTATTTTAATTTAGTTTAACTTTACAACAAATTTTTTAGTAATGGAATGGTTTATCTAATTTTTGGAACTAACTTTTACAGTATTTCCTTGTCGAGATTCACTAATTTCATTTATCAAGTATTTTTGGTTCACTCTTATTAAATCTCTACTCTTACTAATTCACCTTTCCTAATACTAATACTAATTGCCTTTCCTCATACCGATTCTTCTATAAATAAAAAAAAATCCCCTCCACTTTATTGCCTTTTCCGAAGTTTTTCTTTGGGGAAATTCCCGACCATCTGAATTTGCATCTGCATCGCCCAACAATGCAGCATCATTGGGCGTCCATTAAATTATTTACATTTACACAGCCATCAATATATATATATACAGATATATATATATCCATATAAAATGGAGAGAAGAGGATGAAAAATATAGAAAGTCGTCTTGTTGCATTGTTTCAATTTTTGCCTTGCGGCTTCCGGTTATAACTAATTTTCCTTTGAATCAAAGCTTTTTTCTCGCTCTCCGCTCGTCTCATCTCGTGTTTGTGTTTAAAGTTCAATAACATTAGAAATGGCGAATTACAACATAAAGGCGAAAGAGCGGAAAGAAAACTGGGCAGCCGAGAGCAGAGGAAAGACGACGAAATTTTTGTCTGAAAACTGCGCAGGAAAAAAAAATACGAAAAATAGCAAAGAGAAAAAAAACAACGAAAATAGAAGCAAAGCTGGAAAAAATCCTTTTTACATAACATGTTACTGAACTGCAGCAGCAGCAGCAGCGGCTGTGGCGGTGGCGGCTCAACAAGTTTTGCACTCGCCAAATTCATTACAAGTGAAAGTCCAAAAACAACAGCAACATTACTGCAACTGCAACTGCAACAACTTTAGCAACAATAAGAGTAAGTTAGGCAACAACAACATTGCATTCACAGCGCAAAAAGTTCGTTAACATTGAACTACGAAGCAACCGAGGCGGAATACGAAGAGAAAAATATGCGCATAGAAAAAATATATAGACAAAACTGCAAAATAGCAAACAACAAGCAGCAAACTTGAAAGCAGCTCGAAAATGCAAGCGTTAGTTGAAAAAAACAAGCAAGAAAAAATATAAGGTGTATGCGAGAGAGGAGCAACAAATAATATCAGGTTTAATAGCAGCAACCAGAAAAATGGCAGCTAAATAATTGTTACTACATAATATTTGCAGTACTGGGAATGTTGAGAAAAAGTGCTAGTAAAAAATAAGTAATATAAATATGGAAAGCTCAGAAAACACTATTATAAACTCATAAATTTGAGCAGGTTTAAGTCCTAATAAAATCCACAACTATAATTGAGAGCAAGGAAAATAATAGTTAAACCCTAAAAAATAAAAATCGAATAATAATGCAAGAGAAGCATCCTCAAATCATAAGTTAGTGGAGGTTTAAATCCTAATAAAATCCTGAATAATAATTAAGTGCAAGGAAAATAATCGTAGCCTTTCAAAAATAAAAACCTAATAATATTGCAAGAGAAGGAGCCACAAATAGTCCAGAAAAGCAAATTTTTTAGGATACAAAACCCCTATAAAACTTACATAAGCCCCTATAAAATAAAAAATATATAATATATATAAATAAATAAAATATATATAAAAGTATATAAAACTACATAAACCCCTATAAAACTTATTAAAATAAGAGTACCCAGAACAAGATTTTAATAAAAAAAAGGAATAATAAATAAAAGGATTAAGCTAAGTTTTCATTGCTGCAATATCAATGATTGCAACTTCTTAATTGTTTATAAATAACCAATAAAAAGTTCCTTTAAGCAGCAAGCACAGGATCTTCAATAGAAAATTGCAAAACAACCTAACCAAAAAAAAAAACACACAAAGATACTCAAACTCAAGCAGCAAACTCAACTCCCTGATAAATGTACTAACAATTGCCACAAAACCCTGCACCAACCACATCTTTAGCAAAAAGAACAACTATACAAAATATTAGCATTAGAAGATTCCTTCATGCAGAAAACAATAGCAACATTGTCTGCAAGAACACGAGCCAAAGAACAAATAAAAGCATCAACAAAGTGAGTTGCCAGAGAAGCTAGAGGTATAAAAAAGAGGCAAAAAAAGCAGCAGCAGCATTAGAACATTAAAAAAAGAAAAGTAGAAGCAATATCAAAAGGCAGGAGGAATAGGAACAAAAACATCAGAAAAAGTAAGTAAAAATATCAATAGAAAAAGGCAACAACATCTAAGAAACTAGGAGCAACATCAGAGGCTTAGAAGGGCAATAAAAAGCAAGAAAACCCAGAGCAATATCAGTTGCTAGAGGAGCAGCATAAACAACCAGAGCAAAGTCAAAGGCAAAGCCAAAGGCAACAGCAACATCTATTGCTGGCCGAGTACATTGAACAACAATTGCAAATTGCAACTGCAATGGCAACTGCAACAGCAACAGCAACAGCAACCACATGCAACATAGACATTACAGCATTGCGCCGCCTGGCACCCGCGTCGTCATCATTTCTCTTTTTCTCTTCTCTCTCCATACTTTCCTATCGCTGTCTTTGCTTTGGCCTCTTCGGGTTTTCCACAGCTTGCTGTTATGATGCGCCTGCGCGGCGGAAAACTCGTTTTTCATTATTCAATACAAGCAGCAGCGAGCAGCTATTTCACTTTCCAGCCAAACGGCAAGTTCAAGCGAAAAAAAGCGAAGGAAAACTTGAAATACAAAAAGCGAAAAGAAAAGCAAAAAAACGAACAGAGAGGGAGAGAGAAGCAAGAAAGGAAAAGCCAGTGGAAAACCACCTCCAGCTTCAGCTGGCGCCAAGTTTGCCATTTGGCCGTTTACTGTTCGCCGTTCGCCCATTCGCCCCACGGCCTGAATTATAATTAGACATTTGGCCCGGGCCGCTCAACATTTATGCAAAATATTGGTTTGCTTTTACCCCTGTTACCCCTTTTCCTGCTTTACGGGAATCACTAATAATCACAGAGCCGCAACAGTGCGTATACGCAATCTCTGATTAGCGGGACAGCCACATAGATTGCACAGAATCTTGCGAATATGTGTACTTAGTAGCTGCACAGAACGAAATTAAATGATCTAATTGGATTTATATTTATTTTAAAGGATTTTTTAATTTATTTTAAGCAGACTTGATGGAAGTCATTATGTTATAAAGTCAGTAAACCCAAAAACTAACAGGAAACGTGTTTCGGATGTTGCAAGCATCAGCATCAGTTGCTTTGAGGATAACGAACATGGATTTAACATCCTCTTTTTATGATCCTAAGCCATGAAATATGCAATTAAAAATTATTTAAAATATTAGTTAAATTAATTAATTAACATACAGATCTTTCAGAACAAAGCCTTTGAACTTTTCATGCTTCAAGTGATTAAAATCAAACACTGTTTAAACTTGATCATTTCTCTCCTTAGATTTTTACGATTTTCTAACAGCAGACAAACATTGAACTTCCCTTGATATTTATAATTAAATAAATTCTTAATAGTTATAAACTCTCTCTATGTTTTTTCTTTCTAGTTAATATTTCTTAAATATTTATTATTTTTTATTTCCTTCAGTGTTACACAGCTCTAAGCTCCATCACTTCCTGGTTTCCCCTCTGAGAGAGTGGCTAGCAATGAGAATTCTCGATTTGGGTGCGGTCCATCGCCCGCCGATCACCGATCTCTGATCTCCGAGTGACCAGTACACGCAGTGAGCAATATTCCCAGTAGTGGATTCTGAGGGGTTCTCCACATCTCAGGGGTTCTTAACGGGAGTGGAAAGCTTTCTAGTTTTCTTTGAAACTTATGACCTTACGGTGATTGCTAACCCAAAAATGGGGTCTCCTTAATATTTCAGTTTTTTAACTTCAAAAAAATAAACTATTAAGAAACTGACACTGGTACTAGAGTTTCCGATTTTAAAACTATATTAAATTTGTCTATTTTTTTTAATTTAGTAATTTTATATTATGTATAAGCCTGCTTTAAAATTAAAATGTTTTTTTGTATGCAGTTTAACTCTTTAGTTCAATGTTTTCTCTATTTAAATCATTGTTACAACCCTAAAGAGTACTTTAAAAAATTGTCCCCGCGTCAAATTAAATTATTATTTAATTAAGTTAATGTAAAATTATCCAGCGAAATTATTCTTTTAGTTCTCCTTATAGTAAATCTACTTGAAATATCTTAAAAAATTACCTAATCATACTTTGATATTTAAATAATAAACATAAACATATCCGTTACCTAAAAAATTAATTTCAATTACATAGCTATTTTTCAACACATTGAACCGAAGCCAGATTCAACAGGTCGCCCTAATATATATAATTATTAAATAACATGCGGCTATAGCCTATTGTTAGGGTTTATCGTGTCACAAATTGCACACCTATGGAAACGATTTTCCCTTGACAAATTCCAGTTCTAGAGATTAGATCGCAGGATGACCTCAAATTTGGGCGGTTCCTTAACTCACCTTTCGCTTTTTTTGTTGTTTTTTGTTGTCGTTGCTGAATGTTGATTACTTTCCTCGTTTTGTAAATGGTTTCTCGTTGGTGTAAATATATAAATTTTGATTATTACTTGTATATATATTGAACTACGATTTAATATTGTTATTGCTAATTATTAATTATTATTATCCGTAAGGCAGTGTAAAGTTGTCAAAAAGTTGTTTACTTATTTGGATTTGGATTGATTCACTTGTTGCACGTTGACAATTGTATTTGCTTGCTTGCTTTTCTTGTTAATTATTTTAAACACTCTTTTTGTTTTGTGGCAGCAACACTTGTCACAGGTAAGTGGAATTTTCGGGGGAAACAGTCTCTGAATTAGCCGGCGAGCCGAGTTTTATCTTACAGCGAATGCGATAGATGTATAAAGTTTTATTGCCATTAGCATCGATATCGATGGCATTGACCAAATTTGCATCAGTTCCCAGTTTGCTGCTTTTGGCACGCATTTATGGTGTTTGAAGGTGCGCTGGGGCATTTGGGGTCTGGGAGGGTCGGAGGACGCGAGAGGGCGGCTGTGAAAATCGCCCCCAAGAGTCACCGAGTTTTCACCGCCGAATCGCCGAATCGCCGAGCGAAAAGTCCCCGCGCGTCGCCACCTATGTCGGCTTGCTGTGCGGCCTCTGCAAGTAGAATCGAAAGAGATCCAATCAATAAATATGAAATAAACCAAAGATCGCTGCATAAGTTTGAATTGTTTAAAAAAAAATACAAAAATAAATAAAACAACTACAAAAAACGATGCGAGACATTGACAAACCGGTTGACGGGTCTCCGAGCAACCAAGCCAGAGGCCAAGACAACGCCGAAGATCAGGGTGTTCCCATTAACACTATTTGGCGGGAGATCGTTAATATATAAGTATTATTATTTACCCTTTTATTGGATTTTGTACTAAGATTATTAAAAGCATTAAAGTAAATCGAATTCTCTTAGTTAATTACTTAGGTAATTGGTAGGTTAGAAACTGATAAATAATATTCACCTATAATAAAATGTATTCAGAGAAATCTATATCGGCTTAAAATCCATAAAAAAAGGTATCCATCTTAGCAAAAAATCGAATAAAAGGGTAAAGAATAATAGTTATATAATATTTATATAGTATATATAAAGTATAGTATTTATAGTATATATAAAGTAAGAAAAAAAATTATACATACATCTTATAAAAACTATCAAATTTATAATGAGTTTGGTTACTTAATTATTTTATTGCATACTTTCGGGTAAGTTTTTTATTGATTTCAAAATTTAATTAAGATCTATAATATACTTTCCAATATTATTAAAAATAGTTTCCAAATTCCTAAAATGTCTTCATTATTAAAATTTCAGATTTCTTTAATACAATATAGTTAGTTCGTAAAAAGCATTGCCTACTTTTTGGCGGCACTTCATTTTTTCTAGCGGACTAAATTTAAGTTGCCATCTTTAACATTATAAAATAAATTGAATATTTTTAATTATTTATTTTTTTCCAAATAAATATTTAATGCATTATTTTTTCCATAAAATACATAGGAGGAAGAGCTAGTAAAATATTAACTTAAACTCTAACTATACTATTGGTGGAAGATATGTTTTTGAATTTATTTTATAATGTTTTTCCTAACGCTACAAGTTGATAACTTATAATTAGTACGATAGTCATATTAAAATGATAAAAACCGAACATTAAAATTATTTAAATGTTATACTGAATTCTATTATGAATTATTTTGTATATTCAAATATTTCCTATTTATTTTATATACTTATTCTGTAACTTCGAAAATAAAACCTATACTCTTTTAATTATTAGCTATTTTCCAGAACACCCTCTACCTCTTAAAACCTCCTAAATTTCTGCATAGAATTCGATTAAAATCTTGAAGAAACCAATTCGACGCACACTTTAAAGCTTTCAATGCCTGCAAATTTATGGAAGAGCTTTTCCTATATAAAAACTATATAAACTATGCAAAATGCGTTAGCTGCAGAGAACGAGAGAGGGAGACACAGAGAGAGAACTAGGCAGAGAGAGACAGGTGGAAGGCAAAGAGAGAGACACGAAGTGCGCCGGCTTCTTTGACTTTTGTCTATTAACTGCGTAAATATGTCCGTGTGTGTGTCTTCGTTCTTGTTGTTATTATTATTCGCTGAGCTTTTGCAGTGTTTTTATTATTTTTATTGTTTGTTTTTCTGTTCACTCCCAAGTATGTGTGTGACCTTCTCACACTGTCATGGCTACGTATAATAAAATAGTAGAAAAACAAAAGCTTTCGGCTTTATAATTTGTATGCAGCTCCCAATGCGTGTCGACGTGTCTGTCTGCGTGAAGAACATAAGCGAGTCGTGCTTAAAAAAACACCAACAACTACATAAGATACTATAAAAACTACAATAGCTGGAAAAAAAAAAACTATAAACAACAACCACAGGCGATTTCATTGAACAAAATATTATTAACGTTCCGCTCAAGATCGTCGCTTTTTTTTCGCCATTTGAAAAGTTAAGTTGGGTTTTTGTTTTGTTGTTTTTCGCTGGCTGACTTGAAATACTTCCGATTTATCGGTAAAAAAGCTTTTTTTTTATGTTTGGTGACAAGCTATGAATTGGAAAAAAAAAACATTAATTGTGCTAGGTTTGTGCTTAATTGGATTATTTCTAGATTTTTATTTTCTATTGTTAAGGGAAGTGTTCAAATCTGGCACTTACATCTGACATAACTTATTAATGTAGCTTAAGAAATTTATCAAGAATTTTTGGTAAAAATTAAACAGAGTAGGAAGTTACTAATAGGAACCTATTTTAGTTGCCTAAAAATTATGGTTATCTGCTTAACTTAATTCTAATTTGTTAAACTTTAACTGAAGCTCTCTACAATTTTTACTATAAATTTCTATATCATTTAACCCTGTGAAATATTTACAATACTTATAAATAAATCTTTATTTCGTGCTTTTTCCACCTTAAATTATACTAAATACTAATTTTCCTTGATCAATAGCTTTCAGGCTTTTAAATATTAGTCACATTTTAAGCTAAATCAATTCAAGCAAGTGGCTAAATTTTAACCTTGGTCTTGTGCTTTTACTATTTGTGAATAAATTTAAGAAAAAAATGGCAAAAGGCTTGTTTTAAAATAACTTTTGACTTAGTTAGAAAGGAAATTGTAGTTATATATTTTCAAAATATTAAAAAAAGCTATGTTAAATAATTTCCCACAGGTTTATGTAATTTTTTTCCTGATTAAATCCCTAATTTATTACTTCATTTCATTGTTAGTCACAAATTTAGCAAGTGGCTAAATTTTAACCTTGGTCTTTTGTGCTTTTACTATTTGTGAATAAATTTAAGAAAAAAATGGCAAAAGGCTTGTTTTTAACTAACTTTTGACTTAGTTAGAAATATTTAAATATTTAAATAAGTTATCTAACATAATTTCCAATAGGTTTATGTAACTATTTTCCCTATTAATTCCCTAATTTACTACCCATTTTATTGTTAGTCACAAATTTAGCAAGTGGGCAAATTTTAACCTTTTGTTTTTTTTTGCTTTTACTATTTGTGAATAAATTTAAGAAAAAAATGGCAAAAGGCTTGCTTTAAAAGACCTTTTAACTTAGTAGAAATATTTAAATATTTAAATAAGTTATCTAACATAATTTCCAATAGGCTTATGTAATTATTTTCCCTATTAATTCTCTAATTTACTACTCATTTTATTGTTAGTCGCATATTTAGCAAGTGCTTTTACTATTTGTGAATAAATTTAAGCAAAAATGGCAAAAGGCTTGTTTTTAAATAACTTTTGACTTAGTTAGAAATATTTAAATATTTAAATAAGTTATCTAACATAATTTCCAATAGGCTTATGTAATTATTTTCCCTATTAATTCCCTAATTTACTACCCATTTTATTGTTAGACACAAATTTAGCAAGTGGGCAAATTTTAACCTTAGGTTTTGTGTTTTACGTTTTGTATTCGCTTGCCTGTTGTAACCACAAAAAGCTATAGGCTTTTTTTTCCACTATTTTGTTATTGTTGTTGCTTAGCCAAGTGACCTTCTTCCCCGCTGCTTCTGCTTCTTTTTTTGCTGCCGTCGTTTTTATTCAGTTTGTATTTTTTTTTCGTTTCGATTCAAGTTTAAGGTCATCGCTTTGGGGGTCTAGACCCGTCGACTCGCCGTAGATTTGTAAAGTCTGTAGACGGCAGACCGTAGACTGTAGACAGTCGCTAATGCCGCACTAATGGCCATTGCTGTAGGGTATTTGTTGTTGCTGCTTTTTACAGGTACAGGTAGCACCCAACACCCCCTTTCCGCTTACACCTCATCAGCCCCCTTCCCAAGGGCGTAACGAATGTTGCTGTAATCGTGCGTCTCCTTCTCGATACTCGCATTTTGTTTATGTTTTTTGCTTTACTGTTTTTACACACTAAGAAAATTGAATTCGTAAAAAGATTTAATAAAGAAAATTGTGCTTTACTTTAAAGCGTAATAGTTAAAATTATTTTATTTATTTGTAAATCCTTTTTGAACTTTAACACTTATTTTAAAGTATTTTCTATTAAAATGTACCTATTTTGTATTTTTATTATTCTAATTCAATGAATATTGTATTTTTTTCTTAATGTATTCACTGAGACAGACATCCATTAAATTTGGCTGTGTTCGATGGTTTTAGTTAAACGCTTCACGTGTGTGGAAAGTTAATATTCAATTGGTTAATGCCTCTCATTATGTGTGACTAATTTGCAGCGAAAAAAGCATTACATTAAGTAAAAGAGTGAAACAAATTGAACAAGTCGGTCAGGGCAATTTATGAATACATATTAAGTTATATTAAAAAAAGTTGTAAGTAAGCCTTTCGATTTTAAATAATAATATACATAATTACTTCTACATGTTTAGTGAAATATGAATTATTATAAGAGGTTTAAAATATATATATTATTTGGAAGAAATTATTAATCCTATTAAAATAATCTCCTATCTAAACTAAGATATTTGCACATATTTAAACAAAATATTTGTATATTTATTAAATTACTAAAACAATTTTCCTACTAATAATATAGATTTAAAAAAAAATTGTACGTGCTTTTCCATTAGCCAATGGTCACATGATTGAAAGGGAAACCCTTTAGAATATTCAGAATCATATATTTCCATATAGTACCTATAAATATTACACATCCGCCACGTTGGCCCACTAAAACATTTAATTTATAAATGCTTGTTAATTAATCAGGCATTCATTTTCATGCCCTCAAAAAGCAATTACCAAAATTATTATCATCATTATCGTTATATGAGCGAGAAATGAACGCAAAATTCATTGGCATCTCGCATTGGGTCGCACGCGGCGTATGCGTTATATGATGATGATTTCTTCATTGTGTTACAGCAGAACCCAAATCATAAAACCTTTAACTTAACCATGGGAAACTGACGACCTTGCCTCTGAATTATACAACCAATTCTCAAATTCTTGGCTGGCGCAGTAGAAGAAGAAACACAAGTCAAAATTTAACCAGCAAGAGAAACAAAAAAAAAAACGGAATTCTAATTAAATTAACAAAAATAAACATAAACAACAGCGAATGTTAAATGGAAATATTATTCTGCCAGCGCCATAAAAAGTGCGATCAAGAAGCACACAGCGCAGACACACGAGACACACGGCCATTATGCATAATACGTTATGTATAATGGATAGACGAAGGAAAAGTTGAGTCAGGCCTCACAGAGAACTCATCTGACAGATATATAGGTATATCTGATATATATGTACATATATATATATATGCCCCACTCACTAACTGATCCCATTGTTCTCTCCGATGGCCTCTAAGCAAAACTGTAAGTGTACAAGTGTAAGTGTCGGTGTAAGTGCAGTGGAATTAATTATAAAAGAAATGTTTGCACTGAGAAAAAGTTGATTATTTAAGGGGTATTTTAGTTATTTATGGTTTTAAATATTTTATTTTAATCTATGAATTTATGAACTCTTTTAAATATTTTATTTAAAATCAGAATCAAATCAGAATTTTATGGTTGTGATTTTTATACCAAGGGTATTATGGGTTAGTGCCAACCTCTGTCCGTCCGTGTGAAATAACAGATCTCAGAGACTATAAGAGCTAGAGTTACCAATTTTTGGAATCTGTTGCACGCATATCAAGTTTGTTTTAAAACTTGGCCACGCCCACTTCCGCCCTCAAAAATCATAAAAAACGTTAAATAAGCTATACTCGTTATTACCGGGTTAAAGTTAAAAGATACAATAAATGAATAAAATAGACCGGACGTTTCCTTAAATTTTCAATAAAATCGGATGATAAACATGGGAGATATTAGCAATAAGGTTAGAATTTTAACACACCGCCCTAAGGCACTGCTGTTGCAAGCTGTAGCCGACAAGTGGCGCATTCGAGCCTTGGCCGTGCGATATAATGGCGCCAATGTATGTATGTACAATGTAGTGTATGTACAATTTTAAATTGCCTTTTAGTGTGAATCGTTTATCGTTTATTTATCGTTTTAAATATTTTATTTTGATTTAGGATTTATGTAACTTTTTAAAAATTTTATTTAAAATCAGAAATTAAAATTCTAGAATGCAAAAATTTTATGGTTGTAATTTTTTAAAGATTAAATATTAATAAAATTATAAGTGGCTTTAAAAACGATTCTATAAAATTAAATGGATTATTAAAACCAATATTCATATTTTTAATAATATTTTTGGAAATTTTTAGAAGCTTATCACTAACTTCTTTAAATTTTAATAATTTTAATTTCAAACAAAAATCTTATATTAATTAAAAGAATACATAATAGTTAATTAAAAATTTGCCAGCTTTAATAAAATGTAATTGTTGCCTCTGACTTAATTAAAAACTTAATATAATTCCATAATTTTCTCAAATTTCCGTGTATACGAAAAAAAAAAAAAATATTACAAAAACAGAAGAACAAGAAGCGCAGCAAAAGCGAAAAACAAAGAAGAAGCATAACTTACTACAATATATTTACGTGTGTGCCACCAGCGAAGTGCATGTGTGTGTGTGTGTGAATAAAATACACGCAACCTTCAAAAAAATCTAACAAAGCAAACTTGTTCAATAGTCATATGCGTATCAGGAAGTCAGCGTTTCAAGGATTGACTCATTGAAAAAGTCGAATGCGACGACGACAACGACGGCGGCAACAAAAACAAGTTAGTCGCTGTCGCACACACATGCACTTGCTCGCTCTCACAAAAACACACACACATACACACAAGCAAACGCGGGGGGCATTAGAAACTTTTGCAAAAAAAGCGCGCCCGGCAAAATGCAATGCAAAAAGCAGCAACAACACTTTATTTACAGTAAAGCACCACACACACACACACAACGAAGATCAGTTGCAATATAATGCACTGCTCTCTTACTCTCTCTCTCTGTCTCTCACAGAGTGAGCTTTTAAGCAAGAGAAACCGATAACTCTTATTTGTTATATGTACTCTTTGGATTTGACTTCTCTTCAGTCTGGTGTCTCTCTTCCGCCTGTCAGTCAGTCATTACTCGCTCTGATTTCATTCAAATTGTTTAACGCAAAAGTGCAAATACCGCAAAAACGACGCGAGAGTTTTTCTGCTTGTTTATTTTTGTTATTATTGCTGCTGCTGCTGCTGGCTGCCACTCCAGCCGCAAAAATTTTACTTTTCATTGTGCGAAATTACTCACAAGAAAATGATAATTACGATTTGTGAGGTAATTTCTTTGCGGCAAAAAACTCAAGCAAAAGCAGGCAAAAGGGCAGGGAACTCGCCAAAAAAAACAATAAAAGAAAAATGAGAAATTGGCGGGCAAATATAAATGCATTTTATTGAAATTGTAAAATGTTTGAAAATAATGGAATAAATAAACCTTAAAGAAAATCAATTGGGTAATTAACTTGTGCTAGGTTTATTTTATGTTTAATTATTTTAAAAATCAAAGACTTATTGACTTCATGCAGACTTATTTTGTTTATTTTTGAATCTTTATTTACGAAGCTGACTTGTAATTCTTCAAAAACGAACAAAAGATAACTAATGTTAGAACGCTACTACAAATTAAAGACAATTTATTTTATTTTAGGTTATGAATATATTTAGGTAAATAATAACGAATATTTAACCAAAAGACGCCTATATTACATCCACAAATTATTCATTAAATTGTAGACAACGTTAATATTAGTAAACTCAATTTAGAAACTGAAAATTATTTAAAATTAATTCTCAAATCTAGTATTTTATATATTTAAATCCTTTTAATATTCATAATAATTCCTTGACACTCTTTTCGGTACTTTCAAACTTTAATCATGGGCATTTTAATTCTTTCTAAGTAATAGAAAATATTTTTAAAACATTTCAGATTTTCCTTTGGCAATTTCATTATTTTAAGTTAAGTTAAATCACTCTCAGGTATTTTTCTGTAGTCATAATTATTAAATGGATATTATTGAAACTATTTTAAAAGATAACATATTTAAATATTCATTATTTGTTAGCTTTATTGTAAAGCAGATATTAAAATACATTACATGTACATACATATAAATAAAAGTCTTATTAAATCATCTACAATTACATAAAATATAAGATTTACACTAATAAATTTAAATTTCTTATTTATTTAAATTTACCCATGTCTTGAATTTAATTTCCTGAAAAACAATTGCATAAAAAATACTCTGAATATATCGTCATCAAGCAAAGCTAGGAAAGTTTAAGTAGGGTATTTAATTTTTTGCCATTTTTTTTAAATTTTTTTATATGAATGCCCAACATCTGAAGAACATAAAGTCCAAATTTTACATCGATCGGAGCAAAAATAACGAAGTAATGGTTAGTTGAACGGAGGTCATTCTATGTTTGATGTATGAACAGTCAAAACTTTAAAGCGCTCCCCTGAAAAGTGCCATTTTCAAAGTCGGTGTACACGATTACTAAAAATCTACTTGACCAATCGTTTTGAAATTTTGCACACAGCTTCTGCAACTAATTTTCCAAGTATCACCATTGTGTTTTTCTAAATTTATTTTTTATTATATTTTTTATTTAACAATTACTTTTTTTTTTTAGTCAAGAATTGAATTTTTAAATTCAAACATTCATGAAAAATCGAAAAAAAATGGAAAAAAAAGAAGAAGAAAAAGAAAAACTCCACGGTGATACTTCCAGCCAATTATTCATTAACTAATGTATATTTTGGTTTTAATATCGGACGATTCTGTGGACAGTAAGGATGTACACCGCAAATCAACTTTATTTGGAGGGGCCTCAGGGGATTCCCTATAACTCCTATACATGTGCATATTTTTTCATAAAACATTTTTTGAAAAATTGTCTAAATGTTACCTTATTATATGTCATTTAAATAAATAAACTAGCTCCAACCGTTTCGCCACAACAAAAGTGGCCCGTTTTGCACCGAATTAACCCTACCCCCCCTTAATACAAGCATTTCTTGTACCTTCTCTATTTTATTTCAAGTTTCCCTCACAAAGCAAACTTTTCTAGTCAATTACAAAATCTTTAAAAATTCCCCAATAAAAAATGGCCATACATATGAACTCCAAAAATGTTCCCAGCACTCGTGCGTATCCTTCGATTTCTTAAGCCCATCCCTGACCTCAGGAAAGCGTTCAACGGCCCAAAAAAAAAAAAAAAACGAACGCGTATCGGAGGGAGACCTTCACTCTCAGACTAGCAGCTCGCAGGTTCAATGCTCAGCTTCAAGGCACTAAACCTGGCCAAAAACTACTACACTTATGTCAATAACGATTAACTCCTTCACCGAATGAAAACAAAAACAAAAGTACGAAACAAGATATACGAAAATATATATGAATAAAGCAAAACAAAAACCCCAAAAATAAAAAACAAGAGACTTCAATTGAAATTCGCGACGACGACGACGACGACGAATTTTGTTTGCGATCGCAATGGAAGGTCGTTGCATTAAAGAGTTTAATGACCAAGGAAACTTTTGCCGAAATATGAAACAAAAGCGGCTAAAATCAACAGCACCAATAACAACAACAACAACAACAACAACTAGGCGCTGCGTAAACTGCAGGCAGCAAGCAGCGACGGAGGCAGCGACGTTAGCGTCGGCAGCAGCGCCCACAACTTACTTACACTCCTTTCATGGCAACAACACTTGGGAAAGGTCAACGAACAACATTGCCTCGTCGGTCAAAAGCAGAGTTCACACGAACGGAGAGCGAGCGGGAGAGCGGGACAGAGAAAGAGAGTGAGAGATATGCACCGGGGAAAAATATTCATGTTTCTTTAAAGATTCCAGCTTAAGATTTGCATTCAAAAAAGGAATGGATTCGGAATTACTTGTAAATTCTTACATTAATACTTTAAAAAATGAAATTCCAAGTTTGCAAGTAAAATTAGATTACCCATTTCCATAAAATTTAGAAATTAAGCAAGTCGTATATTCTCTGAATGCTTTTTTGTATTTATATCATTAGAAAAACCATTAAGTTTCTGTAATCTAATTTTCTGTATAAATTTTACTTACATTTTTCTTACAACCAATTCTTACTGGGATCTCAATAGTCGAAGTATTGTACACCCAATAAAAAAAATCATCATAGAACCTATACAATTGTTACATGAATTCTATACTCTTGAGTATTAATAATTTCTTAATAAGATGCTTATCAATTTAATACTACGAAAGTATACATTTTATACTCATCTGCAACAATATTTCATAATAATCACTAACGCGACAAACAGAAAAGCACTAAATTCCAGCTAACGCAATATGTTATCGAATTTTCGATGTAGGTTCGTATAAAAATAATACTCAAAAATACACAATTGAAACTATAGAGTATAAAAACTAAACTTTGGAGTATACATTTGATAGTTTGAAGTAAATAGGGCTTTGGTTTTCATTGTTTCCCTATTACTAATCTTTGTAATATTTAGACCACGATCTTCAATTTCTCTCGGTGTACGTGGAGATGGGTGAGTGAGTGAGAAAGCAAGACGCAAACGAAGACTGCTGAATTTTTGTTTTGCTTTTGCTTTCGCATCGAGCCGAGTGAAAAGAGAGAAAGAGAAAAAGGGGATCGGGAGCAGCTCAAGAAAGGAAAAATGCAACCAACTCCCGTTTTGCACCCAAAAAAAAACCGTAATGAGTCACCGCAATTAATAATTTATTAATTGTTACTCACATTCGAGCTATTTTCACGCCACAAAAACGTAACAAGGCAGCGACGCCAACGCCTACGCCCGCGCTGGCAGCGACGCAACGTTGCGACGTCACCGTTTGCATTCATTTCATTCACTTTTTCAGCTTTTTTTCAGGCGCGAGATCAACGCACTTTGTGTTGATCCCACGAAACAATTTGCCGTTTAATGCACCCAAAAAAAAAAAACAAAAATCAAGAGCAGCTGAAAACCAAAAACAAAAGCAAAAAGCGAATTCAAACAGCAACAAGAAATGCAGCGCAGCGAAAATTATTTCGTTTTATTGAGTAACTTTTATGGGGAATTTCACTTTTGATTTCAAGAAACCTAAAAATTTATGGAAAAAGTGGGGGGAAAAAGCCACTGAATTTCAGTCATATTTTCTTCCAATAAATTGTAGCATTTAAAATAAATACATATAGATTTTTATGGTATTTTCAATTGATAATAACATCAAGTCAAAGGATAGTTTAAGTATTAGTTATTTTAAAACTAACTTAAGTATGCAGTAAAGCTTTAATAAAATCGAAATTTATTGATTTTTGCGCACAAAAACATCAAGAGCTTCGATTCTTCTCCAAAAAATCTGATCGAAATAGCTCTATTTCCAATTTTATTAAATAATGTTTACAACACTTCCTTACAAAATTAAGAATCAGCTCTAACTACTCACCAAGCTAGCTATTTAATCTTTAATCAAACTTTTTAGAAATTTATGTACA
>VNKF01000505.1:0-15720 GCA_008044355.1 Drosophila lacteicornis
TTCTAAGGAATTACTGGGCATCATGCCCAGTATCGAGAACTTAAAAGAGGACCAAGCCACCCTGGTGGAACAAGGACCGATCGAACCAAAGAAATAACCTCAGGGAATTTTTCAGAATCGCCAAGCAGGCGAAAGATAATGTCATGAACGAAGAATTCAAAACCCTACTTAGAGAATACAAGAAACAACTACGCAAGGCGCAAAGAAGCTCGTGGAGATATCCTCCGATGCCGAGACGGTCCCAGAAACGGCTAGACTCCGGAAGTTGTTAGCAAAGCAACCTACCGTACAGAGTCAGCTTTAACGCGATGACGGACAGTGCACTGAGGGCAGTGAAGAGGCCCTACAGCACTAATGCAAGCACACTTCCCAGGATGCATGGAGGTCTCCGATGCCAATGAGCACCAAGTCCTAGCAACTGAGATTGAAAATCCTCCAGCTGATCTAATATCCTCTAGAAGATTCCAATGGGCTCCTTCGCAGGTATAAAAGCACCAGGGCTAGACGGTATATTTCCAGCCATGTTACAGGTTACCAAAGATAAGATCACCCCATGGCTCTCCGTAATATACACAGCTTGTCTAAGCACGGGCTATATCCCTATCCAATGGGGGACCTCCCGGATTGTCTTCCTGCCAAAATCAGGAAACTGCAGCCACATGAGCCCCAAGGACTACAGACCGATAAGTCTGTCGACCAACCAGCATGCCTACACAAAAGGGAAATCAGTAGAAACGGCACTGCATTCGTTAGTAGCCACTATAGAGAGTGTCCTACATAACAAGGAATATGCTCTCGGAGTGTTTGTGGACACAACGTCAAGACAGAGGCAATAATGGGACGCCTAGAAGCGATCAGCACGCATCCTGCCATCAACATCTGGATAAGGAACCTTCTCAGTTGTAGGCGGGTACAAACCGATTGGGGCACCTCTTCACCGGCACACCACAAGGTGGAGTTCTGTCGCTCCTCCTGTGGAATATGGTGGTGGACGACCTAATCAAGAGATTCGAAAGGAAAGCCCCAAAAATAACAGCTTATGCCGCCGACATAAGCATAATTACTACGGGAGTAGTAATCGACTCTCAGCTCTATCATGGAATTAACACTTAGGGAGATATGTGAGTGGGTGGAGAAGGTAGGACTCTGTATCAACGCGGACAAGACGGACCTCATTCTCTTTACCAAGAGATACAAGGTACCGCTATGGATCCTTCCGAAAGTCAACGTAGCCAGGCTGACCCCGAAAACACGAGTCAAATACCTCGGCATAGTATTGGACAGCAAGCTAGCATGGCAACCCAATGTAATAGAGAGGGTGAAAAAGACCACCATAGCGCTATACGCATCCAAGAAGATGCTTAGCTGCACATGGGGCCTATCACCCGCTCTAATGCATTGGATTTACATATCGGTGGTGCGTACGACTTTGTTGTATGTGTGGTGACAGACCACGAAAGAGAGTACGTACAACAGCCTTATGGAGAAAACTCAACGGCAGGCTCTGATCTGCATATCAGCGGCGCTGGGGTCTACCCCAACAAAAGCGCTCGAAACCATACTCGGAATCCACCCCATAGATATCCATGCGCAACTTACTGCAGGAAAGGCAGCACAACGCCTAGTTGTAGCAGGAAATATGTTGCTACAAGGATTCGGGCATAGTTCAATTGATCGGGACATGATTAGTATATCTAACTACATGATACCCAGAACTTACCCGTATGTTAAAAAATCAACATTCATGGGAGAGTCAGAACCATTATGAACACCTAAACACTTACACCGACGGCTCTAAGATGGAAAGAGGAGTAGGAGCGGGCATATATTGTACAGACCCTGAGATAAGGCTGTCATATAAGCTACCGAGCCAATTCAGCATATTCCAGGCAGAAGTCTTTGCCATCAGGAAAGCAGCGGAGGCCGCGCAGAGTATAAGCCGCCAATTCGAGACGGTCAACATATCCAAGCAGGTCAACAATCCATGCAGTCATCAGTCGTCTCTTCCAAAAATGTACTGGCTAGCAGGGAGGCACTAGATATCCTCAGCACGACAAAGTCAGTTCGGATCTACTGGGTTCCCAGCCACCAGGGCATCGATGGTAACGAGGCGGCGGACGATCTTGCATAGGAAGGCTTCGGGCTGGCGAATGACAAAATGGTTCATACTCACCCATCCGCACAACTAAGGGTATATTGGCCTATGCAGGGCCCTGCGAGGGACGTTCGGGTTAACCTAACCTAACATAACAGAATATTGAAAATTTTGTCGAGATCGTATCACAATTTCCTATAATTTTCATAGAATCAATCTAACCAAAAGTGCTCCCCATCTGGAAGGCAATACAGCTTTGCCATACAAAAGGTAATGTTCTAAAATTTAAATTACGCGAAAAGTCGCAATCAGCGCACGTTGAGATAATATATTATGAATTCTCAATGAATAACTCTACAACATGGATATAGACACTCATTAAACAAAGTTAAACATTTCTTAAGCTCTTTTGAAAGTTGAGCTTTCCTCCCGAAACGCAAACGAAAACATCACCTGCTACATTTACAAATTGTTAGAAATGGACGCATATATCGAGCAACATATTAGTATTTACTCAAAGTACATACCTTAAAAATTAATATTCATTTCAAATTTTAGTGTTATACGCTCTACTGTTGCAGAGTTATTGATTTGAATGTGCCCTTAAAATCTAAGCAAAATGTAAACTGAACTGTTAAGTTAAGATTTGCAGTATGCAACATAACAGCTTGATCAATTCTTAATAAAAATTGTAATTTGGCACACTGTTAAACAATAGATTTATTCAAAAATTTCGGTCAAATTCCCCACAGTGCACTGGCCAGGCACTGGGGAGCTCGTGTTCATGGTGGAAAGCGGTTTGTAATCGGTTCCACTGAGCTAGTGTGGACATAGAGCAACTTATATAGAGACGCAATTTTCTCTTCCTCTCACGGTTGCAAGCCAACAGGGTGGTCACCTATGGCATTTCATACTTGCTCGATGTTGCAGTGTGGATGACGAGTGGAATTAAGTATTTTGAAGGGTTTTTTTATTAACATTTGTTAAACATCATTTTTAGGTAACTATTGCTCAACATTCGATATCAATATACCCTTTTCTAAGCATAGCCAAGCATTTGCATTTGAAAAGTACGTTGCGCATTGATTGTACAACCTTAAGTGAGCGTAACAGAGCGATTCCATGCGCAAAAATATGTTAACTAACATGTTTTTGCTCATGGAATCGCTCTGTTATGCTCTGTTAACGAGAAGTCGAACTCGGCATATGTATTGGTGTATACGAATGGGCTTTTTGGCTACGTGTTTTGTTTGATCGAGCTGTTTGGGCTCGAACTGCGTGACGTCACATCAGGCATTTGGGTTTCATTTCTTCGATGGGTTCCACCTGTTTTTTGTATAATACTAGTTAAACCGTTCAAATACATACCGATTCTGGTCAAATTATTATCATTCTAATCCTCCCAAACCTTTTTATGCTTGAAAAATAGGCAGAAGATTTTCACATAAAAAATATTTTTATTTAACCAAAAGAATAAGAAAGTATTTTACTTTCAAAATCCTTTAGGAAATATACTCCAAAAACGCTTAAATATTAAACAATTCATTAAAAAACTCGCAGTTTTTAAAGCGTTCGGAGGTGCTTGAAGGTTTTCGAAAGCGTTCGAAAGTGTTCCAATTCCATATATCTGTACTCTTCTCTCTTACGACCTATTGTTGTTGCCTCTCGCGCTGCAACTTAGCATCCAATCAGCTCTGTTTACATCTGCCGACGTCGGCAGAGGAAAATGTTCGACAGAAAAAATTGCGGCTCTATATAGATTCTCTTTGGTGTGGATCATCGGCGTCTCGGTATAGTTCGTAATCAGCCCGGCCCGATCGTGATCACAAAGACAGACTCGGTTCGCAATCGGTCACCGCTTCGGCTTCACACCCGAAGGCGAACCCGAATACGGCAGGTCAGATTAAGAGAGAGACTACTACTTGCATGCCACTATCCAAGTAGAATCCCCAGACGACAGAGCAAAACACTTAGAACTTCGATAGCTTGCCGGACTCGGTGCATCCACCACAGCACGCACCCGAACTCGGCCCTTTACAAGCGCTGACAGCCGAGAAGCAGCTCAGCCGAAACCACACGCAGAGTAGGAAGAAGAAGCAACAAGCGACGCCGAGAAGCAGTAAGCACAGGAACCCCGCCGTCGAAGCGCAGGGAGAGTCTTAGAGAAGCAGCAGAGAAGCAGAGTAACAGAATACTAGAGAAGCAGAAGCAGAATAAATTATTTTCTTGATAAACCTGTATTTTTTCTATTTAAGTCTACCCTAAATACGAGAATTATTAAAATCTTCCAATTAGTCCATTAAACATATATTTAATCTGCGACCTATATATTTGTTAGTTAGTTATTTTATTAGCTTTACTTCAGGTCCATAGTCGGTCCTTTTATTAATTGTAGGACTCAACAATGTTGTATCAGTTTTTACACAGATCATTTTTGTCATCAGGTTTGCATATACACTACTGTTTCACCCCGCCCTAAGAGGGATCGTCTATAAGCTTCGATGCTGATCGGACTACAACCATTCTTGGGCGCTTATATACCACCATGTAAAAGAATCCCGACTTGAGAATTGCTTGTGCATGCTTGGCGAAAACATTTTGTCTGCGCTTAATGCTTGTAGGCCATAGGGGGGAATTTTTATTTCCCCATCCTCTTGTGTATTGAACTGGACTCTCACCGTTAAAATTTCGAGTCTGGAATTACTCTGCAACGGTTGACTTTGTGCCGTATATTCACTATATTTATAGTGTATACTTTTGGGACGTTTATGTTTCATTGGGTTTGAAATTTCTTTAATTTTTGGAACCTATATTTTTGTTAGTAAAGTACTTACTTGAGGTCCATAGTAATATATGGCACTATGGCAACTGACGAGTAAAATTGGTGAAAAAGTGGTGACCCCCGTCTTACCCTCCAACAAAACATATATTTTTATACTAGTTAATGTTTTCTAAGTATATGACCAGAATTAGCGCTGCTGTTTGCTGTTCGTATTTTTCTGCGAAGCCATTTGTATTATAAAATTCTATATTTTTATGGCGGCTATATGATACAGTCGTCCAATTCTTATAAAATCAAAACTGTAGTTCTAGAATCATAATAAATGGCCACAAATCGGAACAGATAAAAATAAGTTGATATTGATATTGATGTTAATGTGTGGGCTTATATGAATGGCATACATATATGAACTGTCTGCCTTGTGTCGCAGCAACTAGAACATGATCCAGTTGGACTATGGATGGTGCATATGAAGGTCTGAAGACTCAGCGACAGCCTCTGTTGAATGCAGGGAAATGAGTAAAGCTTGCGTTGGAGTCAAAAAAAATACAGATTTTATTGAGGAATCTTATCGGTATTTGTAGCTAAACAAAGTATAAGAATATGCTTATCTCAACGATATTATGTGTAACATTATGTGGAACATTGCCCAATTCGACTTCTTTATGTCAGCAGAATACGCATTCGCGCTTGACCTGATAGTTGCTCCTTTTTTGTTATTGCATATACATATTGCTGAGACTGAACATTCTTCTGGCCGTTGAACAAGTGTTCAACCATCGCTAATGTTGAACGCAAAACTTCGAAGGGTAGGTTCCGGTAAAGACTTCTTAGCGTTTTCCTTAGGTTTGGAGGTCCGTCGTCGTTGCTTCCATATGCCGTATTGCCGTCGTAGAATGAAAACAATGATCACTATAATTGATATTGCTAAGACCATATAAGCAGCTACTTGATGATGCTGCACAGTGCTGAATTGATTTTTCCATGTTGTATTCTCTAGTTTGGCCAGCCTTTTTTGTAATAACGTCTAGAATACTTGGGTTGTAGTTTCTTGAGCAGGCCCTGATGTTTCTTCTATGCCAAACTTGGTGATATTGCCGAAGCGAACATATGTTGATTTTATTTTGCTGATCGTAGTGCTGAATGTGCCAACAGTTATTTTTGAGTTGCGCGCGGTGCAGCCTGACAAAAACGATAGTAAGCCTGTTCCTTCAAGGTGTAATGTGGAAGGTTTTCCCTTGCACACAGCTTGAAGCTCTATGGGACTGAGTGTCGCAAACATCCATCTGTTACGTTGATGAATTTTTGCCAAAATCAGATCGGATTTTAATTGAACAATCTCACATGGTGTTTCAGTGTTGTTGTTAAATAACTGAAATTCACACTGACTCTCCGCGCTAAACGTAGCTTAATGATTAAAACATATGTGCTCGTCGTTTGGCACTTTTAGACATAACACAAACTCGTCTTCAGTCAATCCCATTCATTAAACTCTATGGGCATTGACGGCTATGATATGTGTCTTGATATTGATGAATCGATGCCAACTTCCTGCCTTCCAAGCCAGGATGGAGATGATGCTGAAGACTTCCAGCTGCGCCGTGGATACCAGAGGTAGTGTAATTTTGAAGATTACATGATCAGTGGTTGTCCCTTCACCGTGCATGATTCGGTAGCGCTGGATAGCATTTTCTGGTGATACCGGTAACATTTGATCCTGCGGAAGATGATCCTGAATTTGATCTAGTTGATCTCTCAGGTTCTGAGGAAATACTAGCATGGGACTTATAGTTCGGCGGAGAACATCAGTAAGGACGCTAGCTATCTCATTTTGCATCTGCTGCACCCCCGTCGTTAGCTGGGATATTAGGACCAGGAATGCTTGCTGTAGATAGTCGCCTTCGTATTTGCCTCTCTCCCTGTTGATAATTGCTAGTTGTTGTTCTAGCGTTCTGATGCGTTTGTCGTTGGATAAATTGCTTTTTCTGACTACATTTATAGTAGAATCAAGAACAGACGTTTGATTCAGCACATTATCGTTGGATTTCACTTCGTTAATGACCTTGGTCGTTCCTTCGGCAGTGGTGTGAGATAAAATAGTGATCAGCGGGTATGTTTGGGTAATGCACTTGTTTCATATGTCCGAGGCATTCATACTTCTTTATTAAGTCCACGTACCCTTTCCAGATTTCAGGTGAAGTTCTCCGCTCCAGTGCCAGGAATCTGTTTATTGCAGTTTTTTGTGATGCCCCAGGGCTGAAGACTGTTCAGATAATGGGAGTTTTACAATAAATTTTCCTACAAAATGTTTTTCGCAATGAGCCTATCGGTGATCGATGCTTTTCTTCAGTTTCTAGAGTTTCTAAA
Source organism: Drosophila lacteicornis (assembly GCA_008044355.1). Taxonomy (NCBI): domain Eukaryota; kingdom Metazoa; phylum Arthropoda; class Insecta; order Diptera; family Drosophilidae; genus Drosophila; species Drosophila lacteicornis. The sequence goes on from VNKF01000505.1 coordinate 7,245, forward strand.
GTCCAGAAGCGTTCCAATAGCGTATCAATTTCATCTGTGGCTGCAGCTGCACAAATTGCAGCTGAGTTGTGCTCCGCAGAAACTTTTCCGGCGACAATCCATTCAAGTTTTGTATTTTTAAGAATTGGGCCTCCTGGCTTTAATAGCATCTGGTTCGGCAGTAGCAATGAATAGTAGTGCTCGGCTCCGATAAGCATGTCAATTTTTCCTGTCTTATCCAAGTTTGGATCGGCCAGAGCAATGTTGCTTGGGATTTGCACATTTGTAGAGTTTAACTGGTGGGCCGGTTCATCAGCTATAATGTGTGGTAACACAAAAGCTTCAACTTGTTGAATAAAGACATTATGCATCGATTTTATCAGAACATTTACCCTGGCTCTACTAGTATTTGGATTGCCTCCAATTCCCTCGATACGTAGTGAAGTACGGTTGAGTTTTAGTGATAGCATTGGAGTCATTCGTTCAGAAATCAAATTGATTTGTGATCCTGAATCAAGCAGAGCTCTCAGGGGCGCAACCTGACCTGCTTTCCTTTACTGCCACTTTGACGGTGGGGAGTATGTTGTAACTTTTGTTGCTTGCTGTGCGATTGTGGTTCGGTGGCTGCACCTGATGTGGCTTCAAGATGCAGTAATGTATGATGCTTTTTGTCACACTTAAAACACACTTAAAGCCAATGCAAAACGGACAGTTTGATACCATTCCATTGCTGGCAGAGGTACATGTAGGTCCTTTTTGTTCTCTTCTTGCCTGTTGGCCTCTTTTTCCCGTCTCCAGCACACGAATTTGTTGATCCAGGAAGCTGACCATTGTGTCCAGAGACCCATCTAACGACTGTTCGTATAGGGCTCTAGTTGCAAAATCTAATTTTTGCTTGATGATGGCAATCAATATTGAATCCCAGCTAGATATATCGATGTGAAAGTCCCTTTGTGGATGCCAGGGACTCAATTGTTGTAATGTATAATTATTTTAATAACTTCGGATCGTTACTATTTGTGCGTTGTTGCAGGAGACGATTGAGAATCGTGTTTGCTACATGTCGGGGATTGTTGTAAGCGTCAACTAATATACCCCATGCGGTCAAATAATTTTCTTGTTTAAGATCGATATGCCTTATCAATCTTTCTGCCTCTCCGAATACGTTGGTTTTGAGATACAACATTTTCCGTTCTGTGGGCATGTTAGTATCATGGACCATGCATTTGAACAAATCGAAAAATGGAATCTATTTGAGTAGATCTCCATCGAATTTTGGGATGCTGACTCTGGGCAAGTGCACATCTTCGCTGCTTGATGTATTGCTTTTTGCCCCTGAGATCGCTTGAATTTCCTTTTCCAGTCTTAGGAAGGACTGCATGTCATATCCTCCCTTAATTGGGTCATCGTATTCTTTGTGAACGGAGAAATTAATTTCTTGCGTCTGAGACCATCGTGATTTTATCAAATCACTTTTAATGGTCTTTACTTTCTCTGAAAACTCTTTCAGAGCGCGTTTGATTGACTCGGATATCGCCCTCTGTTGGCGACATGCCGATCTGAGATTGTCAGATGCTATCATGGGCTGATGAATACCTCCCACTTCTGGATTTGCATCAGCGTGGCTTGTTGATTGTTCCATATTGTCGACCATGTTTGCTCTGTATTTTTTGTTTGCGTCACGGCAGTCATCATAGAACTTGGTATACTGAGTGGTTCTATAATTTTTAGGAATATTGAGATGGCTCGTCGCAAACCGATTCCAAGCGTCAACGATGGCGGCCAATTTGATTTGATAATACGTGGGTTCTAGTTTCCTCTTCGCTGAATATTTTTTGTAGTTGCGGAAATACTTCGGGATCTCTTGATTGATATTTTCTTGCAAGTCTAACGCCTCTGGACTGCTTGCTCTTCGGCTATTATAGTGTTACTTCACTTCTGACTCGTTGGGAGTGTTTTATTTGCTTCAAAACCTGGATACACTTCGGTGCACATGAGGGCCTGAAGACTCAGCGACAGCCTCTGTTGAATGCAGAAGCTAAACAAAGCTAAACAAAGTATAAGAATATGATTATGTCAACGAAATTATATGTAAAGAGATATGTGGTTTACTGTGTATTATGCGGAACTCGAAACGTTTCCCAATTCGACTTATTTATGTCAGCAGAATATGAATTTGCGCTTGACCTAATAATTGCTACTTTTTTGTTATTGCATATACATATTACTGAGACTGACAACAAGGCAATATTTTATTTGTTACGTACGCCGCTTAGGGCCGACGTGAGTGATTTGGTTAAGAAAATCAAGAATAGCCAATGTACTAGGGCGCTAGAAAATCAACACGGGCAAGATTGCACAAAAATGTAGCTCGACCAGATGACACCGCCCAAACTCGCCAAATTGGGCCATGCAATCACCTGCAACCCAGCACCGCCGATTTTGCTGAACTATCAAGCCTTAGACCAAAGACGACCCAAATAGAACTCTAGCCAATATGTTAAAAGAGGGTAATGGATGACACTAGGTGAGACCACTTTTGGTGTTCCATTCCTTAGATTCCTAGGCAATACTTGGCCCAGTCTTTGGATATAAAAGATCCTAATATAGCCGTACTGAATATAGTCGAAGTCAGAGTTAAGGACGGGAAGTCTGTTCGGAAAGAGTCGAAATCCCCCAAGACAAAGTGAATGCGTACAAAGCGCATAAGTCTAAAAGTCGAATAGCTTTTCGCGACCGCGGAAAATGTGCGATGCAGTCCGTTACAACATCCCGTCGAACTGTGGCACGTAAATAATTGCTCTGATTACGTTTGGAGAGGATAGTGGCGTCCAAAGAACCCAGTACAAATCCGGCGAGCTGAGCTGAACAAATCGTGTCTGCTATCCGGGCGGCCACTTCCTCAGCCCTATGTCCTCCAAGGACTGAGGCACAACGACACCACCGACGTAACATATTAAAACATATTTTTGGATGGTTCCTTTGACAGCTATATGATATAGTCGTCCGATTCTTACAAAATTAAAACCGTAATTCTGAAATTAAAAAAAAATTCTATGTATGCATAGAATGTGTCGAAAAACAACAAAAGTATAATGTTTTTTCTAATATCATGTATCTGAAAGGCAGAAAAGGGCTTGGTATCGGAGTCAGAGCTCCATTAGAGAGACAACTTAAATTTTGCCAATAACTGCTCCAAGTTATATACTACTATATAGTATACTATATACCCTCGTTTCAACTAATATACTAATGGGAAATAAATAAGACTATCTGCAAAGCTTCATTGAGAAACTCTTATAAATTAACAGTTCCTGGGGATTGACTTCCTAGGGATTGACTTCCTAGAGATACAAAAAGCCACAGCTCTCCACTAGTCATCGTATAAAAGAAAAAAAAGCGGTGGAGGCTGTGCATACTTACACTTAGAACACTTAGAGCGGGATTAATATTTGGTACCGAGGATATATTATATTCTAAATCAACTCCGAAAAAGTAAGTACATTCGCTCAATGGAACTAAAAAGTGGTTACTGGCAGGTACTGGTGGATGTCTTCTGACAAAACGATCTGACAATATAGTCAACAATCTAGACTTATGTGAATTAAATCAGGTTGACGGGCGTGACTTTTGAACCAGTCCCAGGATATGGTTTACGCCCAGACGTCAAATACAGAGCCCTAGGGTCGTCCGTAAGGACTGGAGATGACACGAAACAGCGGCAGCACGAGCCAGCGGGAGCGCGAACACTACGATACCCTCACCAGCCCACCGTACAAGACCAGAACACATAACCCACGACAACACTGCGGACTCACTGCATCCACCGCATTCCAGCCTCTAGAGGCCACGGAACCCAGCATCACCTAAGACCAGCCCATAATGTTAACTAGTCATATTTAAATCTTATAATTAAGTTGAAATAAAAACCGACATAACTTCGTTACCGTACTTTATATTTTCGGATGTGGATCTTTTACTGCGTTGCAAGCTTCTGACTACAATTTTAATATCTAGCAAGATTATAAAACATAAATACAAATTTACTATCACAATAATATACATGTTAAGTCTCTAAGTAGCTGTTGAGATATCAATTCACGGCTTAAGCCAAGTCTGCTTCATGGGGTCGAAAATATTCCACTTTCCCTACCTTTCCAGATATATCCTTGTTAATTGGGCAAATAGGATATGTATAAACTATAAAATAAGGCATATTATTATTAGGACACCATTATGACGTCATAGCCAAATGTTCTTTCGGCGCTCTTTTTCTCTTTCTTTCTCTTTCTTGAGTTACCTATCGATATCGGAGTTATTTCAATAACTGGACAAACTCGAGTTTTTGCGTTTCAACACTGTGCTTTATTCGTCATGTTTCATAAGAAAATAACGAAAATGAGAAGCAAATTAAAGAACGACGACGACCTAATAATATCAGCCATAGAGCAACAAAGGGTAACCAATAGACTTGGCGCGGATGTCGGTAGCAACCTTCGAGGAGTTGCAAAACTTGCAAGGGCCTTCTCGAAGCGTTTCTACCCTTGCCTGCTGCTGCATCCTGCACAATTTTTGCATAGTCCATAATTTTTCTGTTCCTGTCAACTGGCAGGGAGAAGTGGAGGCTTCTCAGCCAAGGGATCAACCAGAGCGAGAAACGTCGACAGGGAATAAAAACGAAAGCGCTGAAAGTGTTAGGCACGCTTTGGGCATACATTTCCTTGATGGAGATTTTCAATAAATACCTAATTCATTTTTTGATACAATTTGTATTATTTATATTCGCGGTTTTATAAATATTTAATTATGATGTTCTGGAAGATCTGCCTGCGTTTGACTCAAAACGCAAAAGCTCTAAAACTCAGCCGAGTGTAAATACACTACACTGAGTACACTATTACTCAGTTTATACATTTAACAAAACTGGTAAGTGTATTTTTCATTTTAATAACATACATACGCTGGTAATGGTACATTTTTAAACCTTTGCAGGGTATTATAATTTTACTCAGAAGTTTGCAACGCAGTGAAGGAAGCATCTTGATCAGCATCACCAGACGAGTTGATCTAGCAATGTCCGTCTGTCCGTTTTAACGCAAACTAGTCTCTCACCTTTTTTGAGCTATCTGAATGAAACTTTGCAGATAGTCTTCTCTCTATTCCCATTAGTATATATGTCGGAATGGGTGAAATATGACCACAATATTTTATAGCTGTCATAGGTACGATCGGGCCAAACGGGCCGATTTTCCTTGTTCTTAAAGATATCGGATTAAAATATAGTAAATAATTTGATCTTATAGATGCCATGGGAACGATCGGTCCAAATTAGCAGACCTTCGTTGTTTTTAAAGAAATCGGTCCAAATGAACCGATGATCGTTGTTTATAATGATATGGGACTAAAACTTCATATAAATAATCTTTTAATTACATTTTAGGAATACATTTTACATTTCTTTAATTTATCTGCAAGGGTATACGTGTATGTACTTCGGCTTGCCGAAGTTAACTTCCTTTTTTATTTTTTTAAATTTTATAATATAGGCATTTTGACATTCGAAAAACAAAAAACATAACATATAAGTTTAATAAAACAAAGAACGCATGCTGAGTAAATAAAAAACAAGTAAGAAAGCTACAGTCGACTGTGCTCGACTGTGTGATACCCGGTACCTAAACGTTTGCGCTTCACACTAAAAGGCAATTTAAAATTGTACATACATTACTACTTCGATACTTCTTAAAATAAATCGCCTCTCGAATTAGCTCCCGACCTAAACAATTTAATGTCATACTTAAATATGAATGATACATTTTATAGGAACACATAAAAACCCGCTCGATCAGCGTCAAAAAATAAATTATGTTATTTTTTGTCGTTTCTTGCCATATTCTTTTGTCATTCTTCTGCAGTTGGCGCCATTATATCGCACGGCCAAGGCTCGAATGCGCCACCTGTCGGCTACATCTTGCAACAGCAGTGCCTTAGGATGGTGTGTTAAAATTCCTACCTTATTGCTAAAATCTCCAATGTTTATCATCCGAATTTTTTATTCATTTATTGTATATATTAACTTTAACTCGAAAATTACGAGGATAGTTTGTTTAAGTTTTTTTATGATTTTTGAGGGCGCAAGTGGGCGTAGCCAAATTTTAAAACAAACTTGATCTGCGTGCAACAGATTCCAATGTTGTCATCAAATTTGGTAACTCTAGCTCGTACAGTCTCTGAGATCTGTTGTTTCATACGGACGGACAGACGGACAGACGGACATGGCTAAATCGACTCGGCTGGTGATGCTGATCAAGAATATATATACTTTATGGGGTCGGAGATGCCTCCTTCTGCCTGTTACATACATTCTCGGTTGGTACTAACTCATAATACCCTTATACCCTATGGGTACCGGGTATAAGGCAAGCCAATACTATTGATTATAGTCCTTTTATAAGTTATATTTTTAGGCTTAATCTCCGCAAGTCAGCTGGGGGAATCCTTGTTAGTCTTATAAAAATACAGTAAGCGTTAAAACAAGCAAACAACTTATTACCTGACCAATTTGATCCATTAATTTGTATTGGTTCAATTGAAGAAAACTTCCGGATTTTTCAATTGAAATCCTTCGGGACTCTCGAAAAGCTGGTCGGCGTCGACTGGAACTAGGGCTACCAAAAGGACTACCATATGGGCTATACGGAACATTTGGATAGATGGGACGACCCTCAATCGATTGATGTTTCGATGCAACCATTTGTTGAATTGGTGAACAAGAAATTTCGTTTGGTATTTTTTTTAAAAATTCGTTATCCAAACTTAAGCATTGATCAAATTTCTTCGATATATTTGCCACTGACTCTGACATTGGGATGGACTCTTGACTTTCAGTTCGATGGTGTTCATTCATGTTTGCTAGAAAAATAAAACATTGCATCCGGATGTAAAAAGTCGAGCTCTGCTCATAGTAAAAATCCGAATGTGATTTAATAAGCTTTTCTGTGAATATGTGCAAAGCAATTACAAGAAAATGTATCGAGGATCTCATGTGCTTGACAAGACGGTTTAAATATATATAAATCTATATTTTTAGCTGATTTTATTAATGATTGTGATTTGTTTACTTTATCAGTTTTTCTTTGCTGTATAGCTCGACGAGCTTCTTTAAGGAAAAGGTTCAGTACGTGGCATTCATGTTGTGTCGTTGGCTTTCCGACTGCCTATTTATTGGGTTTGTATAAATTGTTTCTCCACTTTGAAAAGTAAATGGTTTTAAATCAGGTTTCATTTTATAAATCTTTCGTGATCACAACCATTTTGCATTTCAGTCAACAGAACGATATCCATTTTTAACATCTTCTATTAGTTTTGTATTAAACAGCTGTATAAATCTGTAAGGAAAAAAATTTAGATTATTACGATTTGTTTTAATTTGTATGCCCTGGACCTAACGGGTTAAACACTTTCCACACTACAGTGATTACAGAGGAAGCGATGAGAAGATGAAGAAAATTGGAAATTCTTGTTCACATGACACCATCTACCGTCAGCTTTCAATGTAAATCAAACGTCAAACAATGTTATGGCAATGTAAAACAAACGTCAAAGAATGAAAAAAATACAATGTAAAACACAAATTATGAATACCTTGCAGCCAAAATAGGCGCATTTAGCTTGGTGCTCAAGACCAGCAACTGATATTGGGGTTTATTAATTTTTATCATATAGTTTAGTAAACTAAAAGTTGATGGGTTGCAGCCAAAATAGGCGCATTTTGGTTGGTGCTCAAGATCAGCAACTGATATTGGGGATTATTAATTTTTATCATATAATATAGTAAACTTAAAGTTGATGGGGAGATGGAGGAGGAACTCTCTGACCGATGGCGATCTGGCCAGGGTGGGTATTATCGGCTGTTTCCTTGGGCTGACGCCCAAGGTTCACCAGAGAGTCGGGGGCGTTCAGGCTGTAGCCCTCCCTTGAACTACAAGGTGAGTTCAAAAGTAAACAGGACTTTTAAAAAAAAGACAGAACAAATAGTTTTTTCGGCAAACTCAATTTATTTTATTCAAAATAGTCTCCTCTGCTTTAATACAGCGCTTTTCACGGTCCAAAACATGTCGATCGAGTTTTTTAGCTCGTTGCCCGGTATGGCCGCCAGTATGCCGGTGCAAGCCTTTTTAATGGCCTCTACGTCTGCATAACGCTTTCCTTTCATCGGCAAATGCATTTTTCCGAAAATGTAGAAGTCGCACGGTGCCATATCAGGTGAATACGGGGAGTGGTTGATGACGCCAACTTCCATCTTCGCGATATTCGGGCCGAACACGTCGAATACGGCGCAAACATACTGACACTTAAAGCGCAATAACCTCACTTCCAATAGATGAAATGTCATGAAATTTTTACTGGAAGTCGATAAACGATAGCAGATTCTAACGCACCAGTTGACATATAGATGGCGCCACTAGAGGGCGGTAGATTAAAAAGGCCTGTTTAC
>VNKF01000506.1:0-14185 GCA_008044355.1 Drosophila lacteicornis
CCGTGGCGAAGTTCAGCGTGGACTGAGACTCCTCCAGGACCCAGGGCTTGATGGTGCAGATGATGGAGGTGAAACCATTTCCGCTCAGAGTCGGCTGCAGGATGCGCGTCAGCTTAGAGCCGCGGAAGTTGATGAACCTATAGTCCACATCCATATCCATATCCATTTTGGAGAGGTTCTTCATCACCTTGCGGAGGAACTTCAAACTCCTGTTGATGGGGACATTGGGTCCAGTGGTTCTGTGCGATCGGTCAGAGCGCTCGAAGGTGCAGGAGTTCGTCCTCAGTGGTGACGATGACCTCATTGCAGCCCATGGAGAGGGCCCCGTCGGCAGCCTCGTGGATCTGGGTGTCGTGGATCTCCTTCTTCATGTTCAGCAGGTCGTAGATCTTCTCGTTGAGGATCTCGATGTGGCCCACGCGCAGCAGGATGTCGCGCTCCGTATTGTTGGCGATCAGACGGAAGATTTCCTTGGCGGCCAGCACCATTACGCCAGGGTTCTGGGCGTCGCCCATCATGGTGTATGTTTTCCCTGCGGAGAGTCAGGCGTTCAGCGGCCGTGAGCCCGAGAGGCGCCATACACGTATAATAGCATAAATACTCACCAGAGAACGACTGGCCGTAGGCAAGAGTTACTATCGAGAAACTTGGATACTATCGATGATTAGTCTTGGTAAATAAAAATAGACTAAATTGTTCAAATCTTAATAAAAAAAAATGTAAAAATAGCGTAACAAATTAATTTTATTGCATCAAATAAATCACAATTCATATGTGCTTACAAGTGACTACATTTCTATCTGATGCACGCAGATCAAGTTTTTTCGCCCTCAAAAACCATGAGCGTTTAAAAAACCCTTCTTTAGCGCGATATTACGGTTAAATTCAGAATTAGACTTTCATTTCTATAGTTAGAAATTGATTTGAATATTTACAGCTCAAATGAAAACACCAAATAACAGTTCAGTTTGCGTTTGCCAAAATAATACTGTTACTTATAATTCCACAGTTTTAATTTTTGAAGCAAACAAAACTTAAAATGGCAGAGGCACGTGCTTTGCAAATGCAACAGCTGTTTTATCAGCTGATTCCTTTGTTGTGTCGCCCTCTATAAAAAATTTATGTTAGGCAACACTGAAGATTGGTATATTGTGATGCATTGCACTGAAACTTGTTTTAATATTCCGACTTTCAGAAAATGGGTTTTGGTCACCAAAAGTGGTCAAATTCTGGATAGTTGTGGGTTTCCCTAGCTGCCCTGTCCGCTCTCTCATTGCCTTTTATCCCGATGTGGCTCGGGATCTACATTAACTTGATTTTTGGGAAGTGCTCGGAGACTAGATTCCTTATTGTTGATGGGTAGTAGGAGTTTTTTATGGAGGATAGGGAGTCTGAGCATACAACGTATTTGCCTGAGCTTTTGGTGCAGTATTTAACGGCTTCGAGAATAGCTATAATTTCGTTTGAGAGGACGGAGGAGTACTGGGGAAGGAGTCCGGATTTTATAGTGTTTGTGTCGTTGGTGAAGCAGTAGCTGATTGAGTCGCTCGCTTTTGAACCGTCTGTGAAGATAAATTGGTGGTTATGGAGGGAATTTTTGAGTGAGTTATAGACTATTGGGGGAGTGGTAGTTTTGTTGAATTGGGATGGGGTTGTGTTTGTGGCTTTAAGGATTGTTTCTGGGCTGTATTTCTTGGATGGGTAGTTTTTGATGGGGGAGTATGGGAGGGATAGGGTTTTGCTGGTCTCAATGATCCTGTCTCATGTGCTAGGGTATCTGTAATTTGTTTTTGTAGGTTTTATGAGTTTGCCTATTGGAGTGTCGTGGGAGAGGATTAGGGTGGTTGCCAATTTGCTAGTTAGGAGTTTGCGTCTGTTTTCTATTGTGTTCATTTTTGACTCAACCAGTAGGTTGCTTGTAGGTGTTCTCCTGAAAGCCCCAAGAGCTGATCTTATTGCGGAGTTTTTGGTGGGTTTTAGGCGGTCATGATAGAGGGGGCAGTAGTCTATTTGTGATATAAGGATGGAGTTTACAATGTGTTTACAGGCAGTTTGTGTTGCAGTTGTATGTCCGGGAGGAGAGATTTTTGATTATGTTGAGGGGTTTGGCTGGGTTTGGGATGTTTTAAGGTTGTTGTTGTGTAAGTTCCAGTTGTATCTTTAAATTGAATTTGATTTCCTTTGGTAGGGAGATTATGTTGGTTAGGGAGTTGTAGGCAGTTAGGAAGAGGATGACTGATGTTGGGGAACCTTGTGGGATATTCCCTTATGTAAATGCAAATTTAATTAAATTAATTAAAAGAAAAACGGTTTGGCTTAATTATGTTACAATATCTTCGAGAGCCTAAAAATAGAGTAACCAAAAATTAAAATAATTAAATTGAAATTTAAATGAAGTTTAAGCCACCAAGCAAACTGCACGTAAGTAGACCCATCCAAAGCTAACCGGGAAAAGAAGCCCCTAGGAGGCAGTAACAGTAAAAAGTGTAAGCAAAAATTAAAAATTAATATAAAAAGCAAACGTTTAAAATAAACTCAAATTTATATTTAAGCCTCCAAGCTGGACCAAGCTAAATTTTTACTAATCATTTCTTTTTCTTTCTCTTTCTATGATTTCCCTCAACAAGTGCTCCTTCGTAATATCCATATCCTGCACTGAGTCTGTACACACTCTCCTCGATGTTTCTCCACCGAGAGAAACACTTTTCGGCAGCGCTGTTTTAGAGGCCGGTACGCAGACGATCGAACAAAATACTAGAAAATACCAGGAAGAGACTCTTAGTGTTTCTAGTGCGGGGTGACGAACAGAATAAAAAATGTATAAAACAGGTCGTCCTCGACAACTGGTCTCTCACTCTCTCTTACTGTTTCGTCGCACATTTAAAAAAAATATAGATCCCAGATGAGCACTTTGAGATGTTACGCTCGAAGACTGAGATGAAGGCGTCAGAGGAGTGTCTGGCTGGACAAAACCTTCATTGCCAAGCTAAAAAAAAGTACCAACTCTAACCAAATGTATGCCAGCAAAGATATGGTGTACAATCAGAGTCTCGCATCCAGGAAAGAATGTTGGACAAGTAATAGAGAGAAAAAACGGCTGTTGTGCATGGTCGAGAGAATCTGGGCGACGGCGTTGGTGGTCATTGTGCGCAAATTAGCTATTCCAAAACGAAACAGCAAATCTCTCCAAAGTTTCATTCAAATATAAAATTAATAATTTTAAATATAGAACAGCTGATTTAAAGTACCTATGACCGCATCCCATGCCTCGCAATAAAGCCTAGTACTCAGATCGACGAAAAGTGTTCCTAAGCAGTGCGAGAGAGCGAGAGGGGGTGACCTCTCGTTTTGACTCAATGCTTCGACACACTTTTCGTCGATCTGATTACTAGGCATAATGCCGAAGAACGCTTTTAATACCCGGCCACACGGAAAAGATTAAATCTTTTTGGGGTTGCGAACTGTTTTACTCTCTGAGTACAAGGCTTTAAGATGGAGAAAGCAGGAGAATATAAAATATCCCCATATTATTTACGTTTATGCCATTAGTGCGATCGGGGAAATAAAAGAGCACGTTTTTAGTATTATTATTTATATTACAGTTTTAGGCGCTAGCCAACACTACGAATAACGTCATATAATAACTGTGCATGGTCACTCTAAATGTGCCGCAAACTTTTGCAAATCGTCGCGTGAATGAGAATTCATTTTACGAGGAAACTTCAGAATGCGGGATATAAGAGTAGGTTGGCAGCAGATTTTAACCCTTATAGGAATCGATTCGATTCCGGAGGAGGAATGGGAGCTCATCTGTATGGATTACCAGCTTAGCTGGGACAGAAATCTCGGCAACGTAAGTGTGGCTACCCTACTTGTCATTTCATAACTTGTATGACTTTTTCTTTTTGCGTCAACAGACGCCAGGAGTAGGTGCTGTCGCTCGTAAAGGACCCGGTCCGAGTCCCGTCAAGAAGAATCGCAATTCAACAGGGCGCGGAAGAGCTGTGGCCGCCAGCCATGTCAAGCGCCGCAAGACTTCGCCATCGCCATCGACTCATGTGGCCAGTCCCCTTAAGCGGCGCAATTCAACAGGGCGCGGAAGAGCTGTGGCCGCCAGCCATGTCAAGCGCCGCCAAACTTCGCCATCGCCATCGACTCCTGTGGCCAGTCGTCTTAAGCGGTGCCATTCCATGGCGTCGCCATCAACTCCCACCCGGCGCAATTCCATGGCGTCGCCATCAACTTCCACCCGGCGCAATTCCATGGCGCCGCCTTCAACTCGCACACCGCGTCCATTTTCCAAGGGTCGGGCCTACAGTCCCAGCTCTTTATTCTGCACGAATAAGCTTATGAACTCACTGGCTGCTAATGGCCTAAAGGACTTCAAGGACTTCATGCCCTTCATTCCCAACAGTCCAATCAGTCCCATCAAGCGTCGAGACTCTGTGACATTGGATCAAGAGATGAATCTTAAGAAATCGGGCTCTTCCGTCACTCCCAGAGCCCCCAAGCGTCGCAACTCTTCAGTTTCAGCTTCAGCTGAAGTAAAGTCTAAGCAGAAGCCAATAAGCATCGTAAAGCATGTGACTGAATCGGGTGACGAGCTGGATGACGATCAGATGCTTGTGACTTGGAAAGACTATGACAAGCAGCAGAGAGCCCAGAATGCGAAATCCTTGGGAAGCCCCAAGAAAGAGAGTCCTAAGAAGAAACCTCCCAGGAACATTGGGGGACCTCGTAAAGGTCCCGGTCCGAGTCCCGTCATGAAGCATCGCAATTCAACAGCGCCCGGAGGAGCTGTGGCCTCCAGCCAGGTCAAGCGCCGCAAAACTTCGCCATCGCCATCGACTCCTGTGGCCAGTCGTCTTAGGCGGTGCCATTCCATGGTGTTGCCATCAACTCCCACCCGGCGCAATTCCATGGCGCGTCCATTTTCCAAGGGTCAGGCCTGGGACTCTTCATTCTGCACGCCTAAGCTTAGGAACTCAGTGGCTGCTCATCGCCCAAAAGAAGATAAGCAAGGAGAATCCCCATTTGAATTTGTCGATTTTAAGGACTTCATGCCGCTCACTCCCATTAGTCCAACCAGTCCCATCAAGCGTCGAGACTCTGTGGCATTGGATCAAGAGATGAATCTTAAGAAATCGGGCTCTTCCGTGACTCCCAGAGCCCCCAAGCGTCGCAACTACTCAGTTTCAGCTTCGGCTAAAGTAAAGTCTAAGCAGAAGCCAATAAGCATCGTAAAGCATGTGACTGCATCGGGTGACGAGCTGGATGACGACCAGATGCTTGTGACTTGGAAAGACTATGGCAAGCAGCAGAGAGCCCTGAATGCGAAATCCTTAGGAAGCTCCAAGAAGGAGAGTCCTCCAAAGAAACCTACCGGAGACATTGGGGTTGATCCGCCAGTGAAGCGCAAAAGAGGGCGTCCCACTCGCGAGGAGAAAGCTAGACGACTGGAGGAGGAGCAGGCGCTTAAGATGATGAATCAAACTTCGAATCAGTTCAAGTTGCCACCGAAGATGCAGTCAAATCGTGTTGGGATTGAGTGAGCAGCGAGCTTTACAACAGTGCGCCTAACAGCACATCTAAGGCATTTGATTTGCGTTGTACATATCCTAAGTGTCCAAAGAATCCTCCGATATGAAAAAAATAAAATGCTTTAGTTAAAAGCCACCACCTCCTTCTTTTTACAGGGCTCGGCTATCTGAAGCTGTCTGCTTTCAAGCTGAAGAAGGCTATTGCCAAGCCCAAGTAGAGTCTTACAGGAGGCTGGAGAGAAAGGGGGCGTCTAGGAAGAGACAAGGACGAGCGCCAACGCTCGTAACGTAGGAGGATTCGGTGGCCGCCAGGCAGCATCTACGCCAGCTAGGATCGTTCTGAAGTGGAATAGCCAGTTCAATCAATAGATCGCTAAACGAATTATGTATTAAATGCAAATTAGTTTAACAACATGGAGAAAGTCATGAATTTGTTCCATATTTTTGCTGCCAGCGGGCAATCAATTTCATTTGTTCAAAAAATAGCTGGCTAGTGGTGGTAGTTGGGCAAAATCACACATCGATAGGCAGACAAAGACTGAAATAATCGATACTATCGAACTAAACCATGAAAAAGCTACTTTTTTCTCATTTTTGTCACCACTAGATTCCTAGTTACTTTTTGGCCAAAAAGCTGAATTGGAAAAAGCAACTGTAGTGGAAACGGGGCTTAAGTTACTAAAAAGAATGTTGAGATAGAGGAAACTATCCTAGCTTTTTGGTACACTATACATGCCTTCATTTTATTTTTGTATCGAAAAAGTTAACTAAACCTGACTCTGGTTGGGAATCAACGTGAAGCACGTGAAGTACGTGATGTGCGATGATGATGATCCCTCGGAATCGGCGCCACATGGAGGAGATGGCCATCGTTGTCACAACGCATCTGGAAGAGGGCCAAGGTGTCGCGCGCCTGACCCACGTATCCGCTGGACCGGCGCTTGGCAGCGTGTTTAACGCCATAGAAGATCATCACGACCACAGTGGCCAGGGATAGGACGAGGGCACCGCGGCTGGAGAGGCTCCTCAGCAGGATGGACTTGCTCTCACGGACATCCTGCAGCCAATGGCAGGCGCTGATCGCTGTGCAGGCAAAGATGGTGCCAAGTACGAGGCGCCAGCGGAAGGGACGCGGCCCAGTGGCGGTGGCCAGCTCCTCCAGGCGACGCTCAAAGGCCTTCAGGTCCTCCATCTCCTGATCCTCCGTAGGGGAAAACGACGACATCTTTTCGTCGCTCAATGTCGGCCGCTCACCGAGACAGCGGAGTTGGACAGTGAACGGTGCGAAGACGGCGTCGGAGGTTGTGTTGCTTGAGCTGGAGGATTGCTGAGTCCATTCGGTGGAGGACATGCCGTAGAGGACTTTCCGCCGAAAGTCTGTGAAAGTAAATTGGATAACACAAAAATATGGGGAGCTCTAGACGAGACTATGGCTTTGATTTTGGAGAAAATAATAAGTTCTGAGAGATTTCAGATCTTGACATACACTGGGACACAAATCGCTTCCCAGAAAGCTGTTTTGCTTTCTGACCTTTACTTCCTAGATCGCCAAGAATTCTTGTTGCGTAATGTCCAGAGCGAACGATACAAAAAATAAAGGTCTCGGTTGACTTCACCTCTAATATTGCGAAAGTTGGCGTATCGAGTAGAAACAAGTAAGAAAGCTACATTGGAGTGTGCTCGACTGTGAGATACCCGGTACCCAAGCATCTATGTTAGATTAAAAGACAAACATTTTCTGAAAAACCTTCAATTATGCAATTTTGAAAGCTTTTGATATCGGTTCAAAGTTGTCGAATGTCCCTAAAAAAAGTATATCTTCTTGCTAAAATAAACAATTGAAAACAAAGTATGTTTTTTATTTTAATTTGCATAAACACAAAAAGTTCTTTATTGTTTCGTTTTTGTTTTTGTTTTCTTGTTAGTTGCTTTAGATCTCTTTGTTGGTTTACTTGTTTTTGGTTTTTTTGAAATACATAGTTTTGCTGTTTACTCGCTAAATACATTTGAGTTCGGTTCTGGTTCAAGTACTTGCTCCGTAGTGTTCTTAGTGTTTGCTTGAGATGTTGTCTTGAAACCAAATCACTTTGTGGGGTTGGTCACTTCTGGAATGGCCGAACAAAAATCTAAGACACCGTCCTCCAGTCCAGTTTTTGGTCTTTCTGGGCTCAATGGCGGTGTAAGTGACAAATAAGTGTTCTTTCGTTTCCTTTGTACTTTATGGAAATGACTATAAAGTTTTCTTTATCGTTATCGTTATCGTTTTCGATTTGTATTGGTTGTTAGCTTTGCATTTACATCTGGTTGGTTCCACGTAGTTAATGGGCTTTTCGCTTTGGTAGCTTGGAATACATAAAATTCTGTCATAGTACAATTACATATATATTTTTCTTTTAGTTTTTTCTTTATATATATAATTCTTGTTTCAAACATTTATAAATATGTGGATGTTTTTTTCGTTTAGTTAAGTTTAATATTTATTTATTCTTGGGTCGGTCTGGGCTTTCTTTTTTGCTTTTTCTTGTAGTTGGGTTTGGTTTTTGGTTTTACAAAAGGGGCTCTCTCATTTTGGGCCCCTTATCGTGTACAACATTTAAAGCTTGACTATAGGGTTTTATTTTTGGAGTCCTTATTTATAGTTGGATCTCAAAGTTCAGGGGTTTGGGGGTCTGAGTTATTGTTCCTGGAGGCGACCCCGCCTATAATAAAATTTCTTCATTTATTGACGCAACATTTGACACTTAGGCTTTTGACAATCATGCAAATTTCATTAAAGTTTTCCGCGTTTTCTTTAATGTTAATGGTAAAAAAATTTAAAAAAAATGTTTGCCATTTATATTTATGTTTAAACCCGCACATATACCCCGGATGGGTAGATCCAAGCCTGGGACTTGTCTTCTGTTTGTGGCATAATCTTAGCCGCTTCCGCTTCTGCTACCGTTTCGCTTTATAAACCATTCTCGATATATTTTAATATTTAAAATTAAGACGGGTTTACGTTCTAGACACCTGGAAATACCCTGTATCCACGCATTAAATGTTGGCGCTACCCCCATGGATATGAAGTTTAAAGCTTTTGCACAAGTATCGAGAGAAGGTTCTACCTAGTATTTTCATCGTTTATCGTTTGTATATATACTTGGGTGTAATGGAAAGCGATTCGAGTGGAGTACAGGGTATTTTATAGTCGCCTACTCTCGACTATCACAAACATTCATGTACACCAACGGCTAAATGGAATAAGCTTTCTGTTCGGCCTATCGATTGTTTTTGTTTGATACATTGATCGATAGGCTTTCGATATTTTCGATAGTTTGGTTTTTTGGTAGCTATTCGCAAACTGTGGTTAAGATACTAATTTCTACTTTCTTCGGACATTAATCGTTTAGGTTTCGTTTAAAATTTAATCGTTAATATATACACAAAAAAATAACGTTCAGTCAATTATAACTATATGCTTATACACACGCACACTTGCACACACTTGGACACACATGCACACATACACAATACACACACACACGCATACAATACGAGTATCCAAACGAACACGTAAAGAAACAACAATGAGGCTTAAACGAATTAAATCTGTATGTCTGAATGCTTAGTTTGCATTTAGCAATTAGGTTTATCCCCTACTTTTCTCCTTACGGCAAGGACGACGTTATCGACGCTATCTCCCCTCTCGCACAATGGTTTGGTTAATTATTTAATACATATACATATGTTAATAATCAGTCGCATAAATTAATCACCTTGCTTTGTTTGTTTCCGTATCTCCCAGGCCCTGCACTCAGATTCCCATTCACACACACACAAGATTCTCGCCGCCAAATTATAAAAATTAAATCAAATATATATATTCCGGTTTTTCCGACTATGGCGTACCTGGTACTCCATGTCAATATTTGTAAATGCTGTCGTAGGTCGGAAACAAGATTAACTTTTTGTTTTGTGGAAACCCTCGAAGTGGCTATGGGCTGACCAAAAATAAAATTATTTTTTAGATCAGTTCTGACATAAGCTAAGTCCCTCAGCCAAATAAAAGTATCTTTCTATGTTTAAAAATAAAAAATTCAATAAATTTTGTGTTACGAACGAATATAACATTAATTAATTAAATATATTTTTCTCTTCTTAACTTTTTAAAGACTTTACAAAACAATTATGAATACAATACCAGTAATTGATCAACGATAATTTTTAAGTATTTAGAAACCCAATTTCCATTCAATTTGATTTAATTTTGAACTATTTTATAATATAATTTGTATGTATATTATTCAAAATATAATTGTTTTGTCAGTACTGGCCTTTGAATATGGCCTTTTGAGAACCGACAATCAGTCCTGACTTCTGACTTCCACTTTCGGCGAGAATTTACTTTAAAGGATATACTTATATTTATAATTTCAAGGTGAACTTAAGAATAAGCTATTTTATTTTTAAAATTCAATAAAAAACTATGTAAAATAAATAAAGTAATAAATAAATCCTTTTTCTATTTTTGAAGTCGACTTAAATTAAATTTGAAAAAACATCTTATCCTCTTAAATGTTTTTTTAGAAAATATATTGATTTTAGAATCTGGTTAACAAATTGCTGAATTATCGGAGGTAAATTAATTACTGATTTTTAAGACAAAATAGTTTTAATATAAATTAAAGAAATTCTATTTAAATTTCTAATCAAAATCAGGAAAATTACATAAATAAGGATAGGAGGAACTTCTGGAAGTATAAATTACTATCATAACTTCGAGTATTCTTCTGATTTTCTAACAGTGTGACCATATGTTTTTTTAATTTTGAAGAATTCGATTTTAAATAACTAATTTATAAAGCAAAAACAGATATATTAAATAAATATAACCAACCCACAAGTTAACAACTTCTGGTGGCCAAAGTTACCGTCGAATTTTAATGACTCTGTAAATAGACTCCCGAATTCCAAAGAGTGTAACCGTATTTACTTTGAGATTTGGCAATTATTTCTTAAAAATTTTAAGGCGAGCGAATTTGGCCCAACTATTACTATGGCAGCATTAGGATATATTAAACAAACATAAAAGCCAAAAACTCAGGGGTTTGGCCGGTCAATAATATATTAATATTTATATTCTGTAGGGCTTGAAATAAATATAAACAAGAAAGGAAGCTAACTTCGGATAGCCGAATTATTAACTTAAAATACCATAAACTAAGCTTTAATCCGATATCTTTATAAACAACGAAAATCGGCTCACTTGACCCGCTCGTTCCTATGGAATAAATATTACTATTTTAAAATAAAAGATCACCATCTGAGTTTCAATCAGATATCTTTAAAAACAACGAAAATCGTCTCAAAATAAATAGAAAAGGAATATAAACTTACGATAAAATAGTATTAATAATAAAATATTGCCAAAAGGGTTTCGCAAAGGGAATTTCTCGTTCAAATCCATTTCCCAAAAATGTTCAGCGAGAGTGAAAACCGAAAAGCAGGCCTGGAAACGCGCACATACACACACTCGCAGTCAGATTCGCACACTCGCACACTCGCTGGACACACACATGGAGGAAGGTCCTGATGGTCTAGTGCTGCAGGATGCGCGACTTCTGGGCCAGCGTGGCCTCCGACTGGTGGAGCCGCCGCTTGCTGCTGTAGTTGCAGAGCTTGCCGGCGACCTTGCTGAGGGTGGTGGCGGTGGAGGAGGTGATCAGGTCGAGCGCCTGCAGCCGGTTATCCAGCTCGTCGAGGGCCGAGAGCGAGGCGCTCGTCGTGGTGGCGGTGAGCAGCGAGGAGAGATTGCTGCCGGGATCGCGATCGGGATCCCCATCACCGTCCCTGTCCCCGTCCGCATCGGGATCGGGGGCCGGGCCGGTGTCGAAGTCGCTGAGCTGATTGGCCAGCGGATCCTCGTCGTAAGGATCGTAGGGGGGTCTTAATTATTGCTTAAACACAAACAGACCCGTGGGGTCCCACTCGTTGTCGTCGACGGGGCCAAAGCACTCGTCGAAGTACCACTCCATCGTCTTGTAGACGTGGCTCAGCGACCTGGCGATGGCGTGGTCCTCATCGGGGTACACTTGGTGCCGGAACTTTACCTGCTGCTCCACGAGGGCCCGCACCAGCATCAGTGTGTGCTCCTGGTGGACCAGAGTGTCGGCGGTGCCGTGCATCAGCATCAGGTTGCGTCCCTTGATGTTGCCGGCCTTCATGGTGAGGTCCGCCTCCTGCAACGCCCGTAGATAGTCGCCCTTCAAGGGGATGTACCGCTCCGTGAAGAAGGAATCTGTGAGGGAAAAGGATTACTTTTGGTTCTTTTAAATTAAATTAATTACTCACAGTGGAATCCAAAGTTGACAATGGGATTGATGGCCACCGCACACTGGAGCACCTGCTGCGAGTCGTCGATGAGCATCATGGCCGAGGCATAGCCCCCGTAGCCCCATCCAAAGGCGCAGATTCTCAGGGGATCAATGAACTTCAGGTTGTCCCGCAAGTATCTGTAAAGTGCATCCAGAATTAGTACTTTTCGGGCATTCGGATCGAGTTTCCTTACGTGAGCACGCCTAGCTGATCCTCGACCTCGACGGTGCCCAGTTTTCCATGGACCTGAGTGCGCAGCAACTCCCCCTGGAAGCCACTGCCCCGGCCATCGATTTGGGCCACAATGAAGCTGCGCTGGCTGGCCAAGTACCAGTTCCAGTCCACATGAAAGCGTTCCGTGACCAACTGAGATCCCGGCGAAGCGTCGCTAGGGGGAGAAACAGTTTCTGTATAGACTGGAGTCCAGTAATGAGCTGTAGGTGGAGACTTACACATGCAGCACCAGGGGAAAGGCAACGTCCTCCTCCTCTCGCATTCCCGGGGGCAGAAAGAGTCGCACTTGGGCGTGGAAGCCATGCCGGATCTCCACGCTAAAAGTGCGCATCTGGGGAACGGCCAGCTGGGACAGTCGATGGCGCAGGACATCGCCGGCATTCAGGACATAGATCTTGTCGTTGCTCGCCGTCTCCACGAGGTAAACACTGGGCGCTTCGGGACCCAAGCACTCCTGCACATAGTAGCTGTAGTCGCTGCTGAACTGCACCCGGTTGTAGAGACAGTTTTTGGGTATGTCGTAGAGGCAGTCGTCCGGCTCCAGGCGCGCCACAATATCCTCCCAGCGCTCGCCTCGCTGCGAGATCCTGGCCCGGTGCAGCCGGTAGGTGGCCTCCGTGTTGTCGCAGGTGAGACAGGTGGGCGACGTGGACGTGATGTACGTCCTGTTCGATTCGGTGACATTGAGCTTGAGGCTGATCTTGTACAGGTGCCTCTCCCCGGGCCTCTTCTCCGGGGCGGCCATGAAGTAGACGATCTCGTGCGGCTCGTCCCAGCCCACGATCTCGGTGACCTCGAACCGGCCCATGGTCAGGGGCACTGGTCGACGGTCCAGCGAGGATATAAAGACCACATGCCGGTAGTGGCCATGCTCGCCATCGCGAACGGGCAGGCGCTTCAGCAGGTAGCCCCCATTGCTGATCTCGTGCGTTGTCGTCTGTCCCTCCGTAAAGTTGACCTGCCGCTCCGCCGGTGGCACTTCGTCGGGATTCTGGAGGCGCTGCGCCTGCTGCTGCTGCTGCTGCTGCTTCTGCAACTGATTGCGGGCGGAGAAGATGGGTCGTTCGGCGGGCAGGACCCAGCCGTCGTTGATGGTCACCTCGGTGTGGACGGGCTGGCAAAGGAAGTGCGGCGCCCGGCACAGGACGGTGGTGGCCTTGGTCTGTTCCCTGTTGGTCACCGTCACCGAGAGATCGCTGGCCGAGGCCCAGGTGAGGCCGCCCACGTAGCTGCCGTTGGCCAGCTCGGCGGGCAGCTTGATCTGCGTGGGAAATATGTACTTGATCACCGACAGGTTGACCACGTTCACGGTCACGTTGGGATTGCAGGAGCCGGTCTTCGGGTAGCGCTGGCTCATCACCGCCGGGTACTTGATGTCGTCGCCCATCCAGGTGTATCTGAATGGATAATTGCAAGTAAATTGTTAGCTTTTATTTGCATAGTGTAGCCATTTTATGTTAAGATTCCGCCGAGATCAAATGAAATTAGGATTATGTAAAAAGGAAGACTACGGTCACACTACGATAACAAAATGTTCCCCGTTTCTTAAAATGTTAAGCCTAGTACTCAGACACGCGAACAGCGTTTCTAAGCAGTGAGAGAGAGCGAGAGGTGAATAGTCGGGAAACGGTGTTCGGCAGCGCTGTTTTAAAGGCCGGTACGCAGACGAACGAACGAAATACCAGAAACATACCAGAAAAATACCAGGTGGCGCGAAGGGAGACTTTCGGTATTTCCAGAACGGGGGGAGGGGGAGAATAAAAAATTTAATAAAACGACCTGTTCTCAACTGTTGGCATCTCACTCTCTCTTACTGTTTCTTCACACAATTCAAAAATATAGATCCCGCCAAACACAATAATGTTTTCAAAAGCCCAGTCCAGGCGTTTAGAAGAGCAGATAAAGTTATAATAATTAAATTGGTAGAGGCCAATTCAATGATAAGGGATTTGGGCAATATTAAACATTTGCATAAATAAAGGCCTGGAAGGAAATAGGTCCCTCGATATTTGGTTATGACTTTGATGAGCACTATGAGATGTCACGTTCGATTTCTG